>JAPXFQ010002985.1:0-270933 GCA_028564705.1 Apricaphanius iberus
CAGAGTTCATATAGCAGAGTTCCTAGCAGAGTTCCTATAGCAGAGTTCCTATAGCAGAGTTCCTAGCAGAGTTCCTATAGCAGAGTTCATATAGCAGAGTTCCTATAGCAGAGTTCCTATAGCAGAGTTCCTATAGCAGAGTTCCTATAGCAGAGTTCCTATAGCAGAGTTCCTATAGCAGAGTTCCTAGCAGAGTTCCTATAGCAGAGTTCCTATAGCAGAGTTCCTATAGCAGAGTTCCTATAGCAGGGTTCCTATAGCAGAGTTCCTATAGCAGAGTTCCTATAGCAGGGTTCCTATAGCAGAGTTCCTATAGCAGAGTTCCTATAGCAGAGTTCCTATAGCAGAGTTCCTATAGCAGAGTTCCTATAGCAGAGTTCCTATAGCAGAGTTCCTATAGCAGAGTTCCTAGCAGAGTTCCTATAGCAGAGTTCCTATAGCAGAGTTCCTATAGCAGAGTTCCTATAGCAGAGTTCATATAGCAGAGTTCCTATAGCAGAGTTCCTATAGCAGGGTTCCTATAGCAGAGTTTATAGCGAGTTCCTATAGCAGAGTTCCTATAGCAGAGTTCCTATAGCAGAGTTCCTAGCAGAGTTCCTATAGCAGAGTTCCTATAGCAGAGTTCCTATAGCAGGGTTCCTATAGCAGGGTCATATAGCAGAGTTCCTATAGCAGAGTTCATTCCTACTATAGCAGAGTTCTATAGCAGAGTTCCTATAGCAGAGTTCCTATAGCAGAGTTCCTATAGCAGAGTTCCTATAGCAGGAGTTCCTATAGCAGAGTTCCTATAGCAGAGTTCCTATAGCAGAGTTCCTATAGCAGGGTTCCTATAGCAGAGTTCCTATAGCAGAGTTCCTAGCAGAGTTCCTATAGCAGAGTTCATATAGCAGAGTTCCTATAGCAGAGTTCCTATAGCAGAGTTCCTATAGCAGAGTTCCTATAGCAGAGTTCCTATAGCAGAGTTCCTAGCAGAGTTCCTATAGCAGAGTTCATATAGCAGAGTTCCTAGCAGAGTTCCTATAGCAGAGTTCATATAGCAGAGTTCCTAGCAGAGTTCCTATAGCAGAGTTCATATAGCAGAGTTCCTAGCAGAGTTCCTATAGCAGAGTTCATATAGCAGAGTTCCTAGCAGAGTTCCTATAGCAGAGTTCATATAGCAGAGTTCCTATAGCAGGGTTCATATAGCAGGGTTCATATAGCAGAGTTCCTATAGCAGAGTTCCTATAGCAGAGTTCCTATAGCAGAGTTCATATAGCAGAGTTCCTAGCAGAGTTCCTATAGCAGAGTTCATATAGCAGAGTTCCTAGCAGAGTTCCTATAGCAGAGTTCCTAGCAGAGTTCCTATAGCAGAGTTCATATAGCAGAGTTCCTATAGCAGGGTTCCTATAGCAGGGTTCATATAGCAGAGTTCCTATAGCAGAGTTCATATAGCAGAGTTCCTAGCAGAGTTCCTATAGCAGAGTTCATATAGCAGAGTTCCTATAGCAGGTTCTAGCAGTTCTATAGCGAGTTCCAGAGTTCAAGATTCTATAGCAGAGTTCCTAGCAGGGTTCCTTAGCAGAGTTCATATAGCAGAGTTCCTATAGCAGAGTTCCTAGCAGAGTTCCTATAGCAGAGTTCATATAGCAGAGTTCCTAGCAGAGTTCCTATAGCGGTTCATATAGCAGAGTTCCTATAGCTCCTATAGCAGAGTTCTATAGCAGAGTTCCTATAGCAGAGTTCCTAAACTATAGCAGAGTTCCTATAGCAGAGTTCCATAGCAGAGTTCATATGCAGAGTTCATAGCAGAGTTCCTATACAGTCTAGCAGAGTTCCTATAGCAGAGTTCCTATAGCAGAGTTCCTATAGCAGAGTTCCTATAGCAGAGTTCCTATAGCAGGGTTCATATAGCAGAGTTCCTAGCAGAGTTCCTATAGCAGAGTTCCTATAGCAGAGTTCCTAGCAGAGTTCCTATAGCAGAGTTCCTAGCAGAGTTCCTATAGCAGGGTTCCTATAGCAGAGTTCCTATAGCAGAGTTCATATAGCAGAGTTCCTATAGCAGAGTTCCTATAGCAGAGTTCCTATAGCAGAGTTCTAGCAGAGTTCCTTAGCAGAGTTCATATAGCAGGGTTCATATAGCAGAGTTCCTATAGCAGGTTCATATAGCAGAGTTCCACTCCTATAGCAGGGTTCATATAGCAGGGTTCATATAGCAGAGTTCCTATAGCAGAGTTCCTATAGCAGAGTTCCTATAGCAGAGTTCCTATAGCAGAGTTCCTAGCAGAGTTCCTATAGCAGAGTTCCTATAGCAGAGTTCCTATAGCAGAGTTCCTAGCAGAGTTCCTATAGCAGAGTTCATATAGCAGAGTTCCTAGCAGAGTTCCTATAGCAGAGTTCCTATAGCAGAGTTCCTATAGCAGGTTCTATAGCAGAGTTCCTAGCAGTTCCTATAGCAGAGTTCCTAGCAGAGTTCCTATAGCAGAGTTCCTATAGCAGAGTTCTAGCAGGGTTCCTATAGCAGGTTCCTATGCAGAGTTCCTATGCAGAGTTCCTATAGCAGAGTTCCTATAGCAGAGTTCCTATAGCAGAGTTCCTATAGCAGAGTTCATATAGCAGAGTTCCTATAGCAGAGTTCCTATAGCAGAGTTCCTATAGCAGAGTTCCTATAGCAGAGTTCCTATAGCAGAGTTCCTATAGCAGAGTTCCTATAGCAGAGTTCCTATAGCAGAGTTCCTATAGCAGAGTTCCTATAGCAGGGTTCCTATAGCAGAGTTCCTATAGCAGAGTTCCTATAGCAGAGTTCCTATAGCAGAGTTCCTATAGCAGAGTTCCTATAGCAGAGTTCCTATAGCAGAGTTCCTATAGCAGTTCCTATAGCAGGGTTCATATAGCAGAGTTCTCCTATAGCAGAGTTCCTATAGCAGAGTTCCTATAGCAGGTTCCTATAGCAAGTTCCTAGCAGAGTTCCTATAGCACATAGCAGAGTTCCTATAGCAGAGTCCTAGCAGAGTTCCTATAGCAGAGTTCCTATAGCAGAGTTCCTATAGCAGAGTTCCTAGCAGAGTTCCTATAGCAGAGTTTCCCTATAGCAGAGTTCCTATAGCAGAGTCCTAGCAGAGTTCCTATAGCAAGTTCTAGCAGAGTTCCTATAGCAGAGTTCCTATACAGAGTTCCTATAGCAGGGTTCCTATAGCAGGGTTCATATAGCAGAGTTCCTATAGCAGGGTTCCTATAGCAGAGTTCATATAGCAGAGTTCCTATAGCAGAGTTCCTATAGCAGGTTCTATAGCAGATTCCTATAGCAGAGTTCCTATAGCAGGGTTCCTATAGCAGAGTTCCTATAGCAGAGTTCCTATAGCAGAGTTCCTATAGCAGAGTTCCTATAGCAGAGTTCCTATAGCAGAGTTCCTATAGCAGGGTTCATATAGCAGGGTTCCTATAGCAGAGTTCCTATAGCAGGGTTCCTATAGCAGAGTTCCTATAGCAGAGTTCCTATAGCAGAGTTCCTATAGCAGGGTTCCTATAGCAGAGTTCCTATAGCAGAGTTCCTATAGCAGGGTTCCTATAGCAGAGTTCCTATAGCAGAGTTCCAAGCAGAGTTCCTATAGCAGGGTTCCTATAGCAGAGTTCCTATAGCAGGGTTCCTATAGCAGAGTTCCTATAGCAGAGTTCCTAGCAGAGTTCCTATAGCAGAGTTCCTAGCAGAGTTCCTAGCAGAGTTCCTATAGCAGGGTTTCTATAGCAGGGTTCCTATAGCAGAGTTCCTATAGCAGGGTTCCTATAGCAGAGTTCCTATAGCAGAGTTCCTATAGCAGAGTTCATAGCAGAGTTCTTATAGCAGGGTTCCTATAGCAGGATTCCTATAGCAGGGTTCCTATAGCAGAGTTCCTATAGCAGGGTTCATATAGCAGAGTTCCTATAGCAGAGTTCCTAGCAGAGTTCCTATAGCAGAGTTCCTATAGCAGGGTTCCTATAGCAGAGTTCCTATAGCAGGGTTCCTATAGCAGAGTTCCTATAGCAGAGTTCCTATAGCAGGGTTCCTATAGCAGGGTTCCTATAGCAGAGTTCCTATAGCAGAGTTCCTATAGCAGAGTTCCTATAGCAGAGTTCCTATAGCAGAGTTCCTAGTAGAGTTCCTATAGCAGAGTTCCTATAGCAGAGTTCCTATAGCAGGGTTCCTATAGCAGAGTTCCTATAGCAGGGTTCCTATAGCAGAGTTCCTATAGCAGAGTTCCTATAACAGAGTTCCTAGCAGAGTTCCTATAGCAGAGTTCCTAGCAGAGTTCCTATAGCAGGGTTCCTATAGCAGGGTTCCTATAGCAGAGTTCCTATAGCAGGGTTCCTATGGCAGGGTTCCTATAGCAGAGTTCCTATAGCAGAGTTCCTATAGCAGAGTTCCTATAGCAGAGTTCCTATAGCAGAGTTCCTATAGCAGAGTTCCTATAGCAGAGCTCCTAACAGGAAACTATCTGGCAATGCGAGCTTCCATGGTTCCTGGTCGGTTCCTAGTTGGTTCCTTATCGGCTCCTTATCGGTACTCACACTAAAGCCTCCTGGTCCAATGTGTGCGGTTGGTTCCTTTCCAAAGCAGTGGTTCTGCCGTAGATGAAGAGTTGGATCCAACATGAAGATGGTCCTCTTCATGTTCTTCAGGTTCTCCTTCCCAGCTGGTTGACTGCAGAAAGAGAGAACCTCCTCTGTTCTGGGTTCAGTCTCCATGTGGATCCATCCCTGATCCAGAGCTTGTGTTCAGATGTTCAGACTCACGGTGACCAGACGTCCGCTGCAGCACAGGGTGGATCTTTTCCTGGTTTTGGTGTGAACACTACCAGCACGTTTTGCAGCACATTTCTGAAGGTTTCCTGTATTTTTGGCTGTTTTGTGTGTGGAGGCGGTTGCTTAGGGACATTCCCTGAAACAAGACCAGAAACTATTTTTACAGTCTTCAGGGATGAACCCTGGAAGCTCCCAGCTGGTGCTGAAGGACGTTCAGAGGAGCTCATTGAGTTATTTATCTGTTTCATCTCCCATCGGCCTGAAGTTGGGAGTTCTACTTTGTTCCATTTATTTCTCCACACCCCCTGTTTGACTGCTTGGAGTCTGTCTGTGGTCCTAAAGCCTGTTTTTTTGTTCCTCCCTCGTTATTTCATTCTTCTGAGCTCAGTTTCCACTTCTGAGGATTTCACAGATAAACACTGAATGTGATCGTTACGGGTGTAGGCGTCAGGCACAGAAACCTCTTTAATGTAGCTGTAGGTCCACCGCTTCCATCTGCTTCAGCATGACGAAGAGTTTTACTGCCACAGCAACAAAATTCAAACATTTCACATTACATATTTTCAAGATTTACATTTTTTTCTGCTGCAACTTCAATAGATTTCCTGATATTCTGCAGTTTTAATCAGTCCAACACGGCATCCATCAGCGCATGATTTACATTTATTACTGACAAACGAGAAACAGATTTATAGTCGGTGTCTTTGCTCCCCTTATCTGGAACTAGAGCTGTAATCGGGCCTTAAAAGTTGGGCCCGACCCGACCCGAGACCAAGAGAGTACATTTTGATTGACAGCTTATTAAATCCAGAACCTGATTAACCCGATATTTTTCCAGCACCAGAAAACGTGACCAGCAGATTTATACATTTAAGGACAAATGTTTGAAACTTCGGTCAAATATGAATGTTTTCTGAAGCTTAAAACGATAAATGAATCAGAATAATTCCAAGGCATGTTAATCTATAATCTTTTTTTAAAGTCTGCAGCTTTATGAAGCGTAAAAGTCTGTCTCTCCTGCGTGCGTTTCTCTGTGCGCTCTTAACCACTTCTTATAGATTTCAGCAGATTTTATCTTTGGGCATCAGTTAGCTGCTATATAAACGCAGGAGACTTATGTAACTTCATATTTGGGATAATAGAGCATTTAGACTTCAGCATTTTCTGTGAGAGCGCAGCATGTTTTCTGTTTTGATCTGAGATGAGTCAGTCTTTCACATCATGACGGTGTGCCTGCTACACCTTTACAGGTAGATTAAGAATAATGTCAGTGGCCCACTGCAGCTCTGTATTATAAATTATCGCGCTAATGAGACGATCAGCTGACTGCTAAAGCCCGACCCGAAACCATAAACCAATGATAGGAATTAAGCCCAAACACGGCCAGATGGGCCCGATGGGTTCAGGTAAAGATCTTAAGGTCTATCTGGAACAAACTTCCTGATAACTGCCGAGCTGCTGAAACACTGAGCTGCTTTAAATCAGACATAAAAACTCATCTGTTTAGAGCTGCCTTTGAGCAAATGATTATGACACTTAATCACTCTCATTCTTTTTATGCTTTTATGATTAATTGCTGCTTTTTTACTTTCGCTAATGTTGTATTTTTTATGCTTTTTGTGTTTTATTCCAAATTGCTGTATTTACTTTCTATGCTTTTATCATTTGTTTGGTTTCTCGACCAGATAATCATGTGAAGCACCTAGAATTACCTTGTAGTTGAAAGTGTGCAACACAAATGAAACTGCCCTGCTTTGCCTGTGTTCAGCCGGGATCAGACAAAAGACTACTTCATGCCACACTGTGTTAGCTTTGTGTTAGCTTTGTGTTAGCTCTGTGTGAGATGTGTCACACTGCACGGCGGCAGATTTCAGTTGGTTAAACTGCACAGCCTCTAACTGTAGCAGGATGCATCAAAAACGGAGGTCATCACAGATGGACAGAGCCAAGATGGCGACAAGGAAATATAAACCAGCGTTAATACATTTGTTTCTACGCTGAATCAAATGACAAAAGGACGATGAGGAAGAAAAGACGGATGTGGACAGACTCATGGCTGGGAAAAGGGGGACCGTTTTGGATGCCTGTAGAACCAGCCTAAGGTTAGCTTAGTAGCATTAGCCTAATTAACACGTCACTTAAAGGGCGTAATTTAAATGGTCAACAGCAGACTGGAGCCGTGGACTTGCTGACTTCTTCTACAGACACACTCACCGTTTTTTATCATGACTCTTTTCTTGATGATAGTAAAGGTCTATGACGGCACAGAGTTTTCCCGGTTTTACTCAAACGCAGCAAACACATGGATTCATGGCACATTAGAGGAATATTAAAGTAAAGACAGGGAAGAATATTTTGGTCAACAAAGTTCAGCACTAAAAGTCCAGTTATAAAAAGAAAGGTTGTCCTATCTTTACAGATGTCTGCCCCCTCACAGAACCGAGCCAGGTATCCATCTCACCGTGTCATGTTGGAGAATGGAGGACCCAAATTAAAGTAAATAATCTTATAAAGTCAGACTGAGAACCTGGAAACACTACTGGGATGGAAACAACAAATAATGGAGGTAACAGAGAACAGAGGTAACCGCAGAGCTTAGGTGTACTGAGGAGGAGTGAGAAGAGAACGGACTAATTCAGGTAAGGGGGGGGGGGGAAGCAACATGGCGGGGAGAAAACAGGAGAAAAAACAATAAACAGTAAAGAAGAATAAACAGAAAAGAACCCTAAATCACAAGTATAAAGACTAGCTTTTAAATAACTAAAGATGAAAGATATTGAAGAGAAGTAAAAACATGAATACTAGAAAGTGATTTAAATCTGAAGCCATCCTAATTTGTAGTTAACAAAGTTAACTGAAGTTCAGGAGCAAGGCCACGCTTCAAACTCGCTTCGTTCGTCCTAATCAGCCCTAAACTTGCCGCACCTGGCATCACCGGCCTCCCTAGCGATTCACATATAAACCCCGCCTACCTCTCATTTCTCTTCTGTCTCGTTGGTTTTCGCGATCAGCTCGGACTTTTGCGTGAGTTTCGCTCGCTTACCTCGCTCTATGTCTTCGCTTCGTCATAACAAGCATGGATCTCCTCACGATCGGGCGTCGATCCGCATATCTGCAGGGGCTTCTCCTCAGCACTCGGTCCGCCATGCTTCTCGCCGTGTTCGGCTCCCCTTGAGTCGAGCCAGATCCCGATCCATCTCCCCCAGGGTCGGGCTCTTCTCCTCATAACTCCCAGCAGGAGTTCCCACGCCGCTCGGCTCTACCTCTGGTGGCTGCTCGGGCCACCCTCCTCATTCTTCCGCTTCACCTGCCTCGCCTCGGAGCTTCATCCTCCTCAGCAACTTTCGGCCGCCGCTTCGGCTCAGCCGCCCCAGGCCGCTCCTCCTCCATATATTCAAGGCTCGCGCCGGGCTTCGGCGCCTCACTTCCGGGAATCCCCTCGTGCTCGCCGCTCCTCTGTTGCCGCTCCGAGATGTCCGGCTGGACAGTGGCGCGACTCTCCGCGTGCTTCATGGTTCAGGGGGATCCCCTTTAGCCAATCCGCTCGCAACGCTCTTGTTAGGTTTCTCATTTCGTCTCCTCCGCCCAGTGCAACCCCTGTTCCGTCCATAGCTTCCCGCTTCTGCCGTTCAAGCTTCCCCATCGGGCGGTTCTTCCGGTGACACTGGGTGTTTCTCAATGCCCAGGAACGTCGCCTTGATGCCTTGGTCCCGCCCCGGTTGCCTAGGAGATACGTCATCAGGGACCGCCAAGGCGTGTTCTAATGTTCATGTTCTACGGAGGAATCTGTCCTCTGTTTTTTAGCCGTTTAGCTAACTGACCAAGGATACATCAGACGTGCCTTGAGCCTGGTCTCGGTCAAAAAACTCGCCGTCGGCCTGACCCTTGGCTTAATCCCTACACTCGTGCTATTAGACGCGAAAGTAGAAAATATTAACGACGATGGAAAAAAGAAAAAACTCAGACTTCCTTTCTGCTCCTTAAAAACGCCTGGAGGCACTATCAGCGGTCAGTTAGGATAGCCCGCTCTGAATTTTATTCTGCCATCATTAACCAACATTCCGGTAACCAGCGGGTTCTTTTTTCCACTATCAGTGCTATTCTGTCACCTAATGTCCCTCTGGCTAACTCCTCTGATCAGCTTTGTAACCGATTTTTATACCATTTCTGCTCCAAAGTCTCCAGTATACGTGTTCAAATTCCGCCCAGCTCTTATTTATCTACGTCACTTTCCCCCCCGTCACATTCCTTTGAGCTATTTTCTCCCATTTCCCTTCCCTTTCTTTTAACTATAGTCGCCGGCATGAAGCCTTCAGGCTCTTTAAATGATTCGATCCACCCTCGGCTCCTAAAGGAAGTTTTTCCTGTGGTAGCTCAATCAATCCTCGAGATCATAAATGCGAGCTTGATGATGGGCAGCATTCCCCATATCTTTAAACATGCGGTGGTCCAGCCTGTCCTGAAAAAGCAGGGTCTGGACACCAATGACGTAAGTAATTTCCGTCCCATCTCCAAGCTCCCATTCTTGTCCAAACTGTTAGAGAAGGTGGTATTTAGCCAGATCTCTGACTATCTTCATCGTTTTCATGTCTTGGACCTGTTTCAGTCTGGTTTTCGTTCTCTACACAGTATGGAGTCTGCTCTACTTAGAGTTTTTAATGATATTTTACTCGCCTCTGGCTCTCATGTCCTGTTGGTACTCCTGGATCTATGTGCCGCTTTTGACACCGTTCACCATGGAATTTTTTTGCAACGCCTGGAGTCTTTGATTGGTATCCGAGGAACAGCCCTTGAGTGGTTTTGCTTGTACTTTCAGGCCAGAAGTTTTAAGGTTGTTTTAGGAAATTGTACCTCTGTTGTGTCACCTCTTGCTTGTGGAGTTCCCCAAGGTTTGATTTTGGGTCCACTTCTTTTTAACTTGTATCTTTTACCATTGGCAGGCATTTTAAAGAAATTTCAGGTGAATTATAACCTATATAGTGATGACTGTCAGCTATATGTGGCCCTGATATCTACTGACCCAGTACAACCCCTTACGGACTGTATGACAGAGATCAGGTCTGGGCTCTCAGCTAACTTCCTCCACTTAAACGAGTCAAAACTGGAAGCAATACTGTTTTCCCCTTGTACTCCTGCAGCTCTAGTTCCGATTCTGCCCTCTTGCCTGTCGGCTTTACTGAAACCGAATATAAAAAATCTGGGGGTCATCTTTGACCCTGACCTCAGATTTGATGTCCAAATTAATCAGGTTCTTAGATCCTGTTTTGGTGTGTCCTGTTTTTGCCACGTGTTACGGCCCAAGAATTTTGGACATGGCAATTGGGCTGTGAGATCCCGCCTGCATGATTGGGTGGCTGGCTGACTCCACCCTCTGACTGTGACGGCCCCAGCCCCGGATTGGTCGCTTCCTCTTCCTCCCCAGCGGCTCAGAGTTAATCAGCCCTATTTAAGGGAATGGCTGATTGCAACTCAAGGCAGCTGTGTGTTTCCCACTCAGCTTGCCTCATTCTGGGTTTTGGTGTCAGCCTGTATAGACTGTTTTGGAGGAGTTGTATTATTGGACTGTTAAGACTGTTTAGTGTTTTGTGAGCTGTGTAAAACACTTAGTAGAAGACTGTGGAGTTTGTTGCAAGCCCTGGGTGGCATTTAAGTTGTTATCACCACTAGTTAACTTTCTTAGTAGTCTTTTGTGTTCATTCCTTTTGTTGTAGTTTTGTAAAGATATTATTTTGAGAGTGTTTTACAGGTTTCGTTGAAATCTGATTTTGTTTATCTTTCTTTTACAACCTTCCAGGTTGCCATGGTACCTATAAATAAATACTTTAATTAAAGGAATTTGTTTGTGGGTTAATGTTCACAACCCCTTTTCCCTAGCGAGCTGGGGGGATTGTAACATTAATGGGGGCTCGTCCGGGATACTTTAACCCGATCCCGTGGCAACATAAGGTAGGTGGTAGTGTAATTGTATTTGGATTTTGCTTGTAGCAGTTGGTTGAGGAGGTAAGTCATGGCGCTGTTCAATGTGGAACGTTTTATGGAGCAGCCCTCTTTTGAACAGTTGAATCAGTGTCGTAAAGAGGAGCTGGCTCAAATTGCAGCCCACTTGGCTATCTCTTGCCCAAAGCAGATCTTAAAAAAAGATCTCAAGGATCTGGTGGAGAGGAAATTGGTGGAACTGGATCTGTTGGTGTTCCCTTCGTTACCTGAGGTTGAAGTTGCTGATGTGTCTGGTATGTTGTCTGCTGTGAACCCTGTGAAAGAGGGTAGCCAGAAGACTGAGTTCTCTGACTCTCAGTCTGATACAGAGGAACACGAGAAGGACGATGAGGTTGCTGGCGGGAGTAAGTCTCCTTCCATGCTTCCTAAGGTCGACCCTCTCCCTGCTGCTGGTTCCCCTGATGGTGGCTCCCCTGGGTCACGAACAGATACCCGGTTGAAACTGCGACTGGCTCGGTTGCACTTAGAGGCCCAGGAAAAGGCACAGATACGGCAGTTCCAACATGAACTTAAGAAGTTGGATATTGAGGCTCAAAGAGCTATCCGCATCCGCCAGCTTGAGCTTGACGCTCAGTTCAGGGTTGCCCAGGTGGCGGTAGCACCTAGTGGTTCAGTTGCCTCTTCCAGTCCCTCACCAGATAAAGTATTTGATATTACCAAATTTGTTTCTTTGGTGCCCGAGTTCAGAGAGACAGAAGTGGACTGCTATTTTTCTGCCTTTGAACGCATAGCGCAAGCACTAAAATGGCCTCCAGATGTTTGGTCCCTGCTGCTACAATGCAGAATCCATGGCAAAGCACAAGAGGTTGTAGCAGCGCTCCCTCTCAGAGAAAGCTTAGACTACAACATAGTTAAAGCAACCATTTTGAAGGCCTATGAACTCGTTCCTGAAGCTTATCGGCAGAAGTTCAGGTCTTACAGAAAGAGCCCGACTCAAACCTACACAGAATTCGTTAGAGAAAAGGGGAGTTTGTTTGACAGATGGTGTGCAACATGTAAAGTGACTGACTTCAAGTCTCTGCGAGAGTTGATTCTGTTAGAGGAATTCAAAAATTGTTTACCTGACCGCATTGTTGTGTATACAAATGAACAGAAGGTCAATTCTGTTTCTGCTGCAGCTGTGTTAGCTGACGAGTTTGTGCTCACGCACAAAACAACTTACCATGTCGGGGCAACAAAATCTTCCTCCGCTGGTAATGGCTCAGCTGAGAAACTGACGATGAAAAAGAATAATGTTGACAAAGACTGTTATTATTGCCATAAAAGAGGTCATGTAATAGCTAACTGTTTAGTATTGAAGCCCAAGACTTTGCGTTCCAACCCGGAGCAAACAAAAGCTGTTGGCTTCATTAAAACTCAATCTAGTTTGAGCTTAAAGTCAGTGAAAGAAGTTGGTTGCACCCCTGACCCGTGTTTTGAATATTCGTGATCGGTTAAGCGATACGGATTATGTCCTTAGCACTCCTGAAAGGAGACGTAAGACGCGCGTTTGTCATGTGAATATGCTAAAACCATATTACACTCAGAATCTCTCTCCTGCTGTGACCTCAGTTAGTCATGATTCAAGTCATGTTAGTGGTACAGCTCTGATAGTGCCTAGCGACTCCGGTAGTCATGATGATGGTCTTAAGTTTGGTTCGTCATTTTTGAAATCCCCTCGACTATCAAACTCAAAGATGATCGAAAAGCTACCTTCTCAACTCGCGCATCTGACACAGGACCAATGTAATGACATAGTGTCCTTGGTAGATTCATTCCCGTCCTTATTCAATGACACCCCCACTTTGCAAAATGTAGCTCCAGTCCCTGGAGTTCTCCTTGTCTTGTGGAAGCCAAACCAGATGGCTCTCCTCGGTTCATAACTGATTATCATAGAGTTAATTCTGTTACTGTTGCTGATTCGTACCCTCTACCGCGTATCGATGATTGTGTGGACACGATCGGTACAGCCCGGTATGTCAGTAAACTAGACCTGCTAAAGGGATACTGGCAGGTGCCCCTCTCAAAAAGGGCTTCGGATATTTCAGCATTTGTAACTCCCCACCACTTTTTGCAATACACAGTTATGGCTTTCGGCATGTGCAATGCACCCGCAACCTTCCAAAGACTAGTGAACACTCTACTCTCTGGTATACCAAACTGCACTGCATATTTAGATGATCTGGTTCTATATTCATCTTCATGGGAAGATCATTTAACCGTTTTAACGCAAGTGTTCACGCGACTTCAAGATGCCACTCTGACTCTAAACTTGGCCAAATGTGATTTTGGAAAGGCCACTGTCACCTACCTGGGTAGACAGGTTGGTCAAGGACAGGTCCGGCCCGTTGATGTGAAGATTTCCGCTATCGCTGCCTTCCCAGTACCATCTTCCAGAAAAGAATTGCGTCGCTTTCTGGGTATGGCTGGGTACTACAGAAATTTCTGCTGCAACTTCTCCACGGTCGTGAACCCATTAACCCAATTGCTTAGTCCAAAAACCGCCTTCTCATGGTCTCCTGAGTGTGAGCATGCATTTGAGAACGTGAAGTCATTATTGTGCCATGCCCCTGTTCTTTCTGCCCCTGATCTGGCTAAACCGTTCAAGCTAGAAGTTGACGCTAGTGCTGTCGGCGCTGGTGCTGTCCTGATACAGGAAGGTGACGACGGATCTGATCACCCCGTTTGTTATTTTTCCCGTAAATTCAACCGGCACCAACTCAATTACTCTACCATTGAGAAAGAGACACTGGCTCTATTACTTGCACTCCAGCACTTTGAGGTGTACCTTGGGTCTGGCCCCATGCCAATCACTGTGTACACTGATCATAACCCTCTTGTGTTCCTCCATCGCATGTACAATCACAACCAAAGACTCATGCGCTGGGCTCTGATTGTTCAGGAGTTTTGTTTGGAGATTCGACACAAAAGGGGTGCAGCCAACTTCGTGGCCGATGCTTTGTCCAGATCGTGAAACCATGGGTACTGTGAAAATGTGAGTACCAATATTTCTGTTTACGTTTTGTACTTACCATGTCTTTTGTTTAGGTGCAAACCCTTGAGGGGTTTGTCTTAAGGGGGGAGGTGTTACGGCCCAAGAATTTTGGACATGGCAATTGGGCTGTGAGATCCCGCCTGCATGATTGGGTGGCTGGCTGACTCCACCCTCTGACTGTGACGGCCCCAGCCCCGGATTGGTCGCTTCCTCTTCCTCCCCAGCGGCTCAGAGTTAATCAGCCCTATTTAAGGGAATGGCTGATTGCAACTCAAGGCAGCTGTGTGTTTCCCACTCAGCTTGCCTCATTCTGGGTTTTGGTGTCAGCCTGTATAGACTGTTTTGGAGGAGTTGTATTATTGGACTGTTAAGACTGTTAAGACTGTTTAGTGTTTTGTGAGCTGTGTAAAACACTTAGTAGAAGACTGTGGAGTTTGTTGCAAGCCCTGGGTGGCATTTAAGTTGTTATCACCACTAGTTAACTTTCTTAGTAGTCTTTTATTTTCATTCCTTTTGTTGTAGTTTTGTAAAGATATTATTTTGAGAGTGTTTTACAGGTTTCGTTGAAATCTGATTTTGTTTATCTTTCTTTTACAACCTTCCAGGTTGCCATGGTACCTATAAATAAATACTTTAATTAAAGGAATTTGTTTGTGGGTTAATGTTCACAACCCCTTTTCCCTAGCGAGCTGGGGGGATTGTAACACCACGCTAAAATCCGTTCTGAGGAGAAAAGATTTTCACTGTCATCCACGCGTTTGTGACATCGCGTCTTGATTACGCTAACTCTCTGTTATATGGTTCTCCTTCATCCGCAATAGTTCGTCTCCAGTTAGTGCAAAATGCTGCAGCACGATTTTTAACTGGGTCTGCTTTGAAGCAACATATCACCCCTTTTCTGGCCGACCTGCACTGGCTGCCAATCCGCTATCGGATTAAATTTAAGATCCTCTTATTTGCTTTTAAATCTCTGCATGCGCTAGGGCTACCGTACTTGACGCAGCTTCCCTGTCCTTATGTCCCGATGCGTTCCCTGAGGTCCCCTGAGCAGGACCTGCTGCAGGTTCGTCCTGCGCGCTATAAGGCGAGTGGTGAGCGGGTGTTCTCGGTTTCCCCCCACAGATTATGGAACCAGCTCCCCCTGACAGTCAGACTCGCCCGTCACTTAGTATTTTTAAAGTCCGTTGATTTTACTTTAATGCTTTTGATGCTTATTTTATTGTATATTTAGTTTTATCCCTGTATTTGTTGTTTTGTATTTGTGTACAGCACTTTGGTCTGCATTATTGTAGTTTTTAAATGTGCTTTATAAATAAATGATGATGATGATGATGAAAACTACTCTAGTTTCTGTTAGCTAGCTAGTTAGCTTACCGATCCAGGAGGAAAGTCACCGTTTCTGCGTGTGTTTGATGGCGTAGAAATGTTTTATGTGGGTCCATCTAGTGTAGGCTTCACTTAAAACTATTCTAGCTTCTGTTCTTCTTTGGTCACTCCTCTCCTGAGACGGATAACAATATCTCTGGGGCTCTGAAGCAGCTGCTTGACTTGCTGACTCCACCATTCTTCCCAGTACCAGCCCAGCTGTACCGACCATGTAGTCGGATCATAGAGACTGTATCTGACAACCTGTAATAGCGCCCACTACTGGCTGGTAGATGGAAACATAATTTCATTGTCCTGCCCGATTTAAATGTTCATTTTATATTATACATTATATTTTAATTCTGTGTAAGTTTTTAAGGAGATTGACTTTTATTCTTGTATGCATGTATCATTATTTTAAAAATATAACTTTTATGAAACTTTCCCATTCAATATTTAATTCTGGCTGGAAATGTTTTATGAAGCCCGTTGTCAGATCATGTTTCACACAGGAAGATCTTTGGCGATGCACCGTTTGGACTTCACTGAGATAATGACCAGGCTCATTAAGAAATGTATTAAAAGTTTAACTTTCATACTTCTTGTTGCCATTTACTTTAGCTTCTAATAATAATTCCATGACTATTAAAGCTTTCTACATCAAACTCTGTGCGAATGAGCTGAGGCCAATCATTCACCACCCATTTATTTAGGTTTCAGTGGACATAAGTAAGTGGGTGGAATCAACACAGATTTTTCCTCCAAGCAGCTGGTGAGCAGTTTGTTCCTAACGTCCTCCCAGGCACAAACTGGGATGGATTCTCCAGTTATGTGGAAGCTTTTATTTGGGAATGCTGTAAACACTGAGTCTGTGTTCTAAGTTTCCACGCTTCCAATGTGGCGGTGGAGCCCAAAACGTCATCTGCTGGGATCCCATCTTCACCTGCTGGTCGGTGACGGACAGGAAACATTTTAATTTCACAGCAAAATCAAATCAGAAAGCCTGTTTGGTGAGAGCATCACGGTGGTCCTCAGACTGAAGGAGGTTTTAGGTCTGCAGGTTACAGAGAGAATGTGAAAGTGCTTTTTTTTCTCAGCTAGAAAATAAACTTTGATTTCTATTAGTGCAACATTCCTGCGATTTCTATCCTAATTTATTTTAAACATAGACCCGGGGTCTTTTTGGAAAGCAAACTCTACGGATAAAATATTAATTTTAATACCGTCAAAAAGATTAAATTATATATATAACTATTTATTTTTGAAGAATTATTTATCTAAAAGTGGCTTTAAAACTGTGGGTCTAAAGCCTGAATTATTACATTTATCCATACAAAATTTGACAGCAATATAAACGAAAGTTAGCATTCTGCACAGATTTTTCTAACTAAAGGTCAAAGGTGGCTAAAAGTGTGCCATATGCACGTCTGCTGATATCTGGATTTCATTGGCTATTCGATGCATCAATCATCACAATTGCGAACCGGGATTGGTCCGATTTACTCACTTAAGAAGGAACGTGACTCTCCACCCATCAGCCATTAGTTTCAGGTGTGAAAGAATAACCTGGATGAAGTATGGCGTCACTCATAAGCTAACACTTCCAGGTGTGGGCGGTGAAGTTTGTAGGCGGATGTGATGTCATCGGAAAGGAAGTGGAAGTTCAAAGACTACAAATTTCGAAAGCTGCATTTTCGCTTCATAATGTGTTTTTATCAGTCTTTGTCAGACGACGTAGCAGGTGCTGTTGGCGCGTTGCATGATGGGATGTATTTGGGTGTAAACGATGAGCTTTACTCGCTGTGGCGCGTCTAAGCTTTGAAAACAAAACTGTTAAAGTCATGTTGTGTTGAATGACTGCATGCTAGGTCACACAGCGCCAGAAATCGTAATAAACTGCTTGGAAACGAGGTTTTGGACATAAAATAGGGGAGCTGCTCATTAGAAACCCATAAAACTATTAAAAACATGATTTTTAAAATATCTTGTGTCATAATAGCTATTAACAAAGACCCTTCTATTACTTGTTTTAAAATGTATTTTGTGATTTCCTTTAAATAAAAATCTTGCTGTTAAACCTGTGGGACACAAAGAGAATCGCCCAAAGCGACAGCTTGAACCCAGCTTAGCTTACCGTGGCAGACAGGAACGTGTTTTTGCCGTCCTGCTGTTGAAATGTGAGTAACTCTAGTGATATATAAAAATGAAAAAGTTCAAAACATTTAGATGTCTGAATTTTGGTGGATTTCTGGCTAAATATTCGTTTAAATCTTTGCATAATTCTAATCTTTGATGACTGATATCTATGTTGTTTCCTCCTCGTTCTGTCTTCATTCTCCTGGCGAGACGTCCAGCTGTTGATCATCGGCCATGTTTTCCCCTCACAGCTGTAGCAGTGGTTGCCTTGCAACGGCAAAACAGCGCCGAGCTGTGCAGGAAATACGGCAGGGTTAGTAATGGGCCTCAGACAGCAGAACACGGATGAACCGGGCCACTGTTCTAAACACTTCCATCTGCTGCAGCGGCTTGATCAGCGCACTGTAACCCTGATCCTTTCAGCCTTTTGTTGGGGCGAGAACTTCCCAGCCTGCTGACCTCTGGGACCAAACGCTCCCTCACAGAAAAATGCTCCTTCTGTTTGGGCCCAGGCTTTCTGGCAGTAAGCAACGCTGAGAGGCTTTTTCCTGCAGCAAGCGTCGTAAAACAGGCTGAAAGATAAACGGATGCCCACATGTATACATTAACAGAGCAGCGATCTGTTAAAGGAGCAGAACCGGGTTTAGCCAGAATCAGCTGGTCGACCCGTTCCTGGTTTCGCTAAACAGACCCAGTTACTTTTACTAGTTTTGTCAGGTTTGCTTCTTCTTTTCACGACACAGTAACAGGCTGACACAATCCCTGTAAAACGTCTCTGTTTTTCCTGCAGAATCGGCTAAGAGTTAAACTTGTTAACCAGGATGTGATGGAACCTGCTGAAACTCTTTACTGCTCATCTGTGCTCCAGTCCAAACAGTTGTTAACCATCTTGTCAGAGAGATGCTTGAGACGCAGCTGCTGTGGGATCGTTGGTCTGTCGCAATGTTGAGTCCCGCCAGGATTTTGTGTCACATTTCCGTGTTTGTTGCAGCTTAAAATGCCTGATGTTGCAACAGAAGTTTTTATCTATTATTTTCTTTTATTTTTCACCAATCACTCGTATTTCTTTTAAATCCATTAAAATGTTACATTCTCAAAATTCCCAGATATTTATTGCAATAAGTGCACTAGGAGAACTCTTGCTGCTTGTTGGTATGCAATGATGCCACATTATTCAAACCGATACGATACCGATACTTGGATCAGAGTGCTAATGCCAAAACTTCTACCACACAAAAGTACAAAATGAATCGGAAAACGGGTTTTATTTTCTTCTCTGCTTGTTACAACAACTGATGGTGAAGTAGATTAAAAATAATAATAACAATTGAACTTTTTTTCTTGTGTGAAATTATTGTAGAGTTTGCACATCTTAAGTATCAGTTCATGGTGTATGATTACATTAGAGTGGTATCGGTACCTGATACCAGTATCAGCAGCGGTCCGATCCAGAGCAACAACTCCGGGTTCATAAAACTCTATACAAAAATAATAAAAGTGGTTCTGTTCTAAATTTTACAAATGACTAAATAACAATTAACTCAATACAGATTCAGATGGTGTAATTAAGGTTGAGCTGAAGCAACAGTAAATCAGAGCATGGATACACGACGTGAGCCCGATGGTACCGGCCGGGATCGGACTGATATGTCAGGACTTTTGTGCTGCATGGAGGAAGAAGGACCCAGGCGCAGAAGTAGAGTAACAGGTGAGGTGATAATTTATTTAGTGTGCAGCAACACAAGGCGAGACGATACACACAAAGGTACAAGAATGATCCAGTGAGGACTGAAGCGCTCGCTGGTTCTTAAGTAAGAGGAGAACAAGGAGGAACACAGGTAAGATGAGGAGAGGGAGAATCCTGACAAGATATTTAGAAGGGATGCTCGGTTCTGGTCGGACTCGGTCACATCAGAGCAGGGAAAACCTCCACCTACATGCAGTGGGGAAAAGTAATCAGGGAAAAAGAGAACACCTGGGAGCTGGAGGGAAGACACAGGGAGGACAACAGGTGAAACCAAGTAGGGATAATTAACACAGACAGACGGGGAAGAAACAAACAGGGAGGAGAGAAGGACGGATCATAACTCAGCATTAGACCAGACGCAGGAGGCAGAGGATTGGTTTCAAAGAAATTCATGTTTTAATAGAATGTGCATTACCAAAAACAAATAGTGCACTTTCATTCTGCACAACTTTAAACGCCCCGTGGATTTATGATTATTTTAAACAGACAACTTTTAAGAAAAATGTTCCACATTCATCCTCAACTTAAAAGTTGCATTTTATGCATCGCTTTGTTTGTTTTCTATAATGACAGTTTAATAACTTGGTCTCTGCCTCGTAATTGGGAGCATTAGGCTCCTCCCCTTCCTGTCGACCCATGGGTCCCCAAACCAAATAAATAATGAATGGAAGTAAATGAAGCGATAAACGTTATTTTTCTGGTCCGCTTTGTCTTACGTCCTGAATCACACATATTTTGTACCTTGATTTAAATGATAACTAAAGATGTACATTTCTGTGTTTGTCAATTTATTTGGGATTTATTTGATTGTAAAATTTTGCATTTAAAATGCCTACAAACCAGAAGTCGCATATATGACGTAATATGGCTAACAGGAGCTAGCATTAGCTATAGCTAGCACTAGCTATAGCTAATGCTAGCTATAGCTAGTGCTAGCTATAGCACGTAAAACCTTCACCTAGAGCTTGTAGAGCTTCTCCTCCATGCTGACTCTCACTCCACCGACTGCTTTATCCCCGACATAGCTGCTACTTTCCTCATGGTCAGATTTATAGAGGTTTTCTCCGTGTTTAATGCTTCTTTCTTCATCCTGGAGGCTACGGCCATCCCTCTCCTTCTTCTTCTGCAGTTGTAGTCCGCTAAACGATTTCACACAAAACCTAAAATAACTTTTGCCGCCGGTCTAAAATCTGCGTTTTCATCAAAATTAGTTTTTAAAATTCACGGACATCATATGTTGGATCCACGGCGCATTTCATACAGGATCAGAAAATAACTTTTATTGCTACATTGACTCTTTTTTGGCATTTGGGGACCCATGGACAGGAAGTAGAAAGGCGGGGCTTAGGCTGCACATGTCTCTTGTTCCACTTTTGTTCTCATCTTTCAGGCACTCTGCCTCTCTCTCTCTTTTTGGGTTTCACCTCCACTTAAAGGCACAGTATCCCTTAAAGGTGAGAGACGTAACCTGTGCAATCCATTGATCAAGGAGGTCCCCTAGTGGCTGTTAGCTGTAATATTCTATAAATAAGCCGCACCGTTGTATAGCCTTCAAAGTATTGGAACCAAAATTAGCTGCTTATTGTCCGGAAATTACAGTAGTTTGCTCGTTGTTATGTAAAGTCCCATTGATTCTTTAGCTTAGCTAATCTTTAGCTTAGCTAGTCGCCACCCAAACTCTGGGCCAGATAATGTTTAGTTGTCGACTTCATAGACATGAATCAGCACGATCTGCTTAGATGTATTATGCTTTGTTAGCCAATGGCATTAGCCTGCTAGCAGCTACATTTGCTAACAAGTAATCATGAGATGTAGCTTAATGCGTTAAACATAGAAGAACAAGTTGGATGAACTAATCAATACATTCAGATCTGACGCCACTCTAATGGGGCCCCCTGATACTGAGAGTGTACAGGACCCAGAATTTGGTTGCTACGTCCCTGCCACATCATCACACCGCCACCACCGTGCTTCACAGCTGGTCTCAGATGTCGGTGCTGAGGTCCAGCAGCTCTCTGGTTTCTCCCATGAGGGATATTTCATGGTAAAAAGACACACAACGGAGTCGTTCAGAGACCCCACACCTCCTCATCCAAACTTCTCTTTATCAGAGCTTAGATTCCTTTCCTTCTCCCTCTGAGGAACAGGGAGGAGTTACCAGCTCCAGATTCTGCCATCCTGTCTCAAAGCTGATGTTTCATATTCTATAAGAGCTGGAAGGCAGAGAAGGTGACCAGAACCCCCCCCGGTCTGGATCTGTGACGTCACCCTTCTCTCCACTCAGATCCTCACCAAACACGGAGATGTGTCTGGCTTCCATTTACCCTCCCAGCTCTCACCCTCCTTCAGGGAAAGTGGGAGGGGAGGAGAGGGACAAACCTCCAGCAGTTTGGAAGTTTGTCCCATCCCAACCGTGGACTCGGCACCACACCTCCTCTGGTTGGACACCGGGAGAGACACCCTTCTGTCTCTGCATCCCACCAGGCTCCTCATCTCTGCTCTGCTCAGCCTCCTTCCCAACGGGAGCGCTGGGAAAAGCCACGAGGATTTTACACCAGGAGGATAATGATCAGAAGTCAGTTTTCATAACTCATCGTCTTTATTCTTCATAACCAAAGTCGGAGGAGTCGATCTGCTTCAGCTCAGGGTAAGTTGGAGTGGTGCGGATGGAGGGAGGGAGAAGGGTGCATGTCGTGGAAACGGTGAGGATCCTCGGTGATAATTACAGCTCAGCGCAGAGCTGCTGGAGTTTTCCCCATAAAACATACGACAGCGTGCGTTTAGCTCTCCAACCTACACTTAAGCGGTGAGAGGTGACGAAGCATCTGCTGGCTCTCATGGACACATGGTTGAGCAGCGTGAGGAGAAGCTTCACAGATTTTCCATCTTTATTTCATGCACATCTCAACCTGCAAAGCATTAGGCGTGATTGGTTCTGTTTCACTGCTCCACTCTCTGGGTTTATTGGGGATTATTTGGGACGCTGAGCAGTAAAAGTCTCTAATGATGATTAGTCTGATGGTTCCACAGCAGCGGGAGATGAAACCACACCCTTCCTGAAGGGAGCGCTGGAGAGGAAGGTTTTCCAGACTCCTGGCCAGATCTGGTTTAAGGGTTCTCTGGCTGCTGGTGTTGGTGGGCTAACTGGTTTTACTGGGCCAGCTGTGAGTCATGGGTCTCCCCGCTGGGTCGGGCTGATTAAAACAAGGCGTTCTGGGTTTTTTCTGAGCCACATTGATCTCCGCTGCCGTTCTTACTGTCTTCCACTTCTACCACAGAAACGAGAGGAAACTTGAAGTTGGTCCCAGCGATGGTTTCATGTGTTTGTTTTTGGCAAAGGGAAATCAGGAGGAGGCTTGACGAATAGCTGTAAGTTATGCAGCTCAGATCAGCATTCCTGTGTTTTATGGCCACTAAGCTTCCAGTTTTCCATCTTTTTTCCCCTGCTTGACGAAGCCCAGATATCTGGGAGTTTGGGGGCGTTTTCAGGAAGGCTTTAGGCTCAGACTGGATCCCAGATATGCAGAGAGGGGGAAAAAAGAGCAGCAAAAATAGTTTCCCGTCTCTGCAGATGATTTATCGTCTCTTTCATCCTCCTGAGCGTCAGCTTTGATTGGCTTCTCTGCTCGGAGAAGCGCATATGTCAGGTGTCAGCCGGAGTAACACGCTCCAGATGTTTGCAGCAGCAGTTAAACTTTATGATCCATCCTCCATCATCTTCTCCGGCTGGGCGGGGTTCTGGGTCCAGCTCCTCTGGGGTGGTGTGGTTGGTTCAGGGAAGGTCTCCAGTGTGAGCCTGGCAGGGTGGCGGGTCGTCTTCACGCTGAGAGACGCACAGTGGTTCTGATTTAATCTTTACTTTCAGTCCAGCAGATTCTCACATTTTCATCAAACCAAATAAACTCCAAAAATAATAAATAAAGTTTGACTTAAGTTATTCAGGAGGTTTTTTTATGCTTGAATGATTAAAGGTCAGAGTCCAGAGATTTACCACAAAAATAAAGGCTCTGAAACGGGTCCGGTTCTGGACGGGTTATGAGAGGAAAAGCAGCTCTTCAGAACCATTGATCAGGTTCGTCTGATTGTAGAGAAAATCGTTTTGCTGATGTTCTGGTTCTGGTGTGAAAATAAACAGCACAGCTATGATGGACCATCAGAAAACGTGGAGAATCAGAACCAGCATCACGATCAATAAAAGTTTGCATGAAATGAAAAACTCTGGAGGCGTTTAACACAGATTCATCTCACTGAACAATCTTTGATTTAAAAACATTTATTCAGATGAGAGAGAGAAAAATATCTGATGAAAAAAATTATTTTAAACCAAATCCACCCATTAATTTTCTCAACAATAAAAGTACCGTAGGTATTTTTTATATGTGCTTTAAAGTTGAGTTTTTATGAGCTTCCTGTTTCCCTCCTTAAATGGGAACGACGTGAGAACATGCAGTTTAAACGGGACTGAAACAAAGTTCATCTACTATTAAACAGTGAGGAGGAAGGTGGAGATTATACTGCTGGTTGTTTTCTGAAGGCTTTTTATTCCTGTTTATTAATGTTTGTCCCTGAGAGGATTAGCCATTTATTTGTCGTCCAATCAGCATAATCCTGGCTGTTCATTGTCAAGCTCTTTAACTAACCACAGTTAGAAGGTCGTTGCATTAAGATAATCATGTTTTCTCTGCATAACAGGCAACATTTCTGGACCAGCAGTAGATGATATAATTGGAAGCCTAAAAACTGAAATCAACAAGCAAAGAGTCGATTTTATAATCTAAATAAAAAACGCTCAGAAGACAAGCAGCAGACCTGATTTCTGCTGCAGAAACACAGTTGATTGTTAGTTAGGGAAATGCTCCACTAGGTTCTCCATCCGCTGGTTCCTCACAGATGAATCTGTGGGGCTTCGTTGGAGATGGAACATCTAGCGTGTCTAGCTCTGCCGGAGAACCCTTCCTGTTTTAGGTCTGTGGATGCATTCGCTGATGGATGTGTGTGGTCACTGCCATCCCAGAATGCTTCAGTTTAATCCTGAGGAAAACCCAAGAAGCAGTTTAGAACCAAAGACCCAAACGTTGCTGCTTCAGGCTGCAGAGACTCATTCATGATTACATAAAAAATCTCTATTTTTGCTGTTAATCTCAGGTCAAATTAAAGGGGAAGTT
Organism: Apricaphanius iberus; assembly: GCA_028564705.1. Lineage (NCBI taxonomy): Eukaryota > Metazoa > Chordata > Actinopteri > Cyprinodontiformes > Aphaniidae > Apricaphanius > Apricaphanius iberus. Next base: position 24,140 of record JAPXFQ010002985.1, read on the forward strand.
CAACCTGGACCTTATTTCTAACATGCATTATGTTCATTTACTCCCCCAGACCAGTTAGGAGCCACTAGGAGTCCTTCAGGAGAGGTTTAGATTCATTAGTGATCAGGGTATATACATATAATGTGAGTTAATGGGGCAGCCAAAGATCAGGCTCTAAACTAAACTCCTTCATTTCACCAATGATTGGTGAGCAATAGGGGTGTTCAAAGCAGCCAATATTCAAGTAAAATTCCAAATAAGCATAAAAATAGACATTTTGTTGTTGTTACACTTCTAATTTACATTATTGTCCATTATAATAATTATGGATATGCAATATTGGTTTCCATAAATGCAGAAATGACCAAGTAACAGAAAGGTCACTGAAAATAAACCAACAGGGTCAGAAAAGTTGCGGGACGGTTGTGCGCCGCAAAGACTTGTGGGTAAAGTTATACGTTTTAGTTTGTGTTCCAAATATACTTGTTATACATGTTGTCAGTGTTTGCTGGTTCTAGTCTTAGAGATGGCAGTGCCCTGGATTGGGATGTCTGCCTTGACGGTTGGGTTCTTCTTTCTCTGCCAGGCTGTTCTCACATCAACGTAGAAGTATTTACAAAAAACACGTTATATGTGTCTTTCTGAATATCGGGTTCATCTCCACCCTTAGTTATCAATCACTAGCTCTATTCCTCTGGGAGTTCAGAGCGTCTTGGAGGTGACGTGTTGCTGTCTTCAGGCTTTTATTCTATTTTAAACTGATCAGTGGTTTTGATGCAGTCACTGCTGTGTGGTATCCAATTTGTAGTCTGATCAGGCTGAAGAAAGTAAGCCTGTAGAAGCTGAACTTAGTTTGGAAACCTGCAAACATGAACCATGACGATGTCTGCAGTAGTTCTGTCTAACCGACCGCCGTAGAGCAAAGAAAGTCCTGATCAGATACAGCTGGGATGTTATTGGAACCAACAGTTGGAATAAAATCCTGTAAAACAACCTGAAGACGTCAACAAATCACCTCCGAGACGCTCTGAACTCCCAGAGGAATAGAGCTAGTGATTGATAAACAAATATTGGTGAAATGAAGGAGTTTAGTGGAAGATAATTATTTATTTAGAGGCTGACCTTTGGCGAAACGATCAACTCCCATAATATGGATCTAAACTTCTCCTGAAGGACTCCTAGTGGCTCCTAGCTGGTCTGGGTGGATAAATGAATGTGATGCAGGCTGGAAATAAGGTCCAGGTTGAAGAAAAAAAACAAAAAAAACATGAATTCCTCTTTAAGAATAAGAGTTAGATGTAGCTCACACTCTGACCACTAGATGGCAGGAAATCCTTGAAGCATCTTAACTGGGTTTAACTTTTCGTGTTACGGCGACTTTTACCAACACAACCAACAGACCAATCAGGAAGTGGTCGAAAATCCAGAGAAGCTTGATTGGACCGACCAGGACAGGTTTCCGTTATATTCTGGGATAAAATCTGCACCACCTGGATGAAGCTAATCATTAGAAGAACATTTAACGCTACCATGGTGCTGCTGATACAGGTATGATGTCAGAGCTCAGGCCAAGCCACGCCCACAGCTACAACATCCCTCCATCCTTTATCTACACCGTCTGACCTCTGCAGAGGGGGCGAGAGGCGGGGTCTACCCTGGACAGGTAGCCAGTCCATCAATAATAAACTACGCTGACTCAGTTTATCGTCTGTGGTCAGCCGAACCTGTCAGGGACTCTTTAAGTCCTGCAGGAAGCCTTATTAGCTCTGGGTTCCTCCACAGAGACTGGAACATGTCCAGACACGCAGCAGATGCCAAACTCTTTCCTGCATAAAGTAGCAAATGTTGGCTGGAATGTTTCTGCGTTTGCAGCAGCATTTAAAGCGTCACAGGAAGCGCATCTGTGTTCAATCATACCTCACTAATCCGCCACTGAAACATCATCAGCTGCAACCGTTGGATGGCTGTTATGATGTTTGTTCTGATTTTGGGATGTTTTATGACCCACTGGAGGATCCCTCCTCCAACGTTTGATACCAGCGCACCAAAACCTGATGATTTGGTTGTTCATTCTGCAGAAATGTGGCAGAATCTGCTCATCTGATGCAGATTTCAATCAACGAATGACTCCCTGCTGCTGCTGCGGCGTCTGAGTCGGTCCTAACAGGACTGATGAAGGGAAGCCGTGGTGCTGACACATTCAGCCAAACCGGGCAGGCTCTGCAGAACCGCGGCTTTGGACTGACCTGAAATGACATAGAGATGAGAGGAGAACACAAACATCAGGTTTTCCTTGAAACTTGGGGATTTAAACTCCTGCGTTTTGACCGTTAGAGCCGGTTTGATTTGTGGCTGCAGGGAGACAAAACGTTCCCTCTGGCCTTTAGTGAAAAACCGACTCTCCAAGTATCTGTTTCATCATTTAGGGTTCCTCTGACGGCTGTTTTCTTTAATCTGGTAGGAAAACTGATACTAAAGCCACAGTTTTTTTCTTTGAATTACTTTAAAATGATTGAGTTCTGTTTGAATCTCTGCAGGTTTGGTTTTAAAACAGTTTACCTCTTTAAAATTAGTGATCACTTTAATTTCATTCGTACATATTTAGAAAATTTTTATTGTTTTAATGTTACTGTAGCTTAAAATCATCAGAACATCAACTTGTCTTTGTTTGCAATCCGGATTCAGATCCAGTTTTTTATATTTTCCAAATCTGCATAAACAATTCTCCAGATCTTCTGCAGGTTTTTTTAGACTTTGGCATTTTTTAAAACACATTTTACCCACTTTTTTTTCGAGGCTTCTTTGATTTTATTTAAATATCCTTTTATTTTCAGTGCAATGCAAAAAGAGAGATTGTTTTTAGTTTGACCTATAAATCATTTATGGCTAAAAAAGGCTCAGAAACTGGAGGGTTGAAGTCAAAACAGACAACTGGGCAAAGAACCAAAAAGACGTCATCTGTCGCCGTTTGTTTCGTGGAACCGTTGAAACCTCCCAAACAAAACCCCGTTTAGCATAAAATAAGGCTGGCTCCAACTATGAGGGTGATGGATGATATCCTGTCAGAGTTTCAGCTGCTGGGGAAACCCACCCAGAGCATATAAACTGTTTCCTCAAAGGCTGGATGGAAAATGTGTGAATAAGCAGCGAAACTGCAAAGATAAGAGAAGGGAAAGATGAGTCACAATGTGGAGGAATAAGAGCTTGTAGAACATGTTTGTAGCATAAAAACCTGTTTCAGATTTCACCACCTTACCCAACGCAGACCCTAACAGTGGCTGTTGCTCTGGTCGTCCACCAGATGCCCAAACTTTTTGTTACATCGGAAAATGTAGTTAAGTCACGAGGCATCGAGGGCCAGGTTATTGGAAAAAGGGTTGTAAATGATTTTACATGTAAAACTCAAAGTTTTTTTTTTTAGGTCTCAATTAGAAAGAAAAATGGAACCAGTAAAATCATGATTTAGGCCATTCTTTCTTTGAATAGTTACTTACAGATTAAGCAGACTTTGGGTGCAGCAAAGTCTGCTTTGAGTAAAAATCAATGGAGAATTTGGTCCTTGCAGGAGACGGCAAAAAGGCGCGGTTATTTAAAGACAAAGACTTGGTGTCCTCAACATGCTCTGGTGCAAGAAGATTTTAATTGGTCTGGAATCATTTCAAATCCAGAATAAAGTCTCTATCTGGTTGTGTGCTGGGGACGAGGACAGATTTGTATCATTCTTGAATTGAAGTCAGGGGCCACACATAATCAATCCAGGGCCCCGGACATTAAAGGTCCCTGTTATGTCTTCCACCGATTACTCGGGTAAGTCCAATAATGAGGCTAGTTTATCAGCATGGCTTCTCTATCAACAACCTCTACGTCGTGCGTAACTACGGTGGCCTCATTAACCAAAATACATAACAGTCTGCCGTTTCTCACCAGTCTGAAGCCGTCCCGCAGCATCACTTTTACCCCCCGCTGTCAGACTAACTATCTTCACTCACACAGACCACAGAGAACATTCAGCAAACTTTTTACATCCTCATAAAATAGAACCTCCTCCAAGCGTAGAAAATCACAGGTTGGCTGATTGCAAGCAGAACGTTTATTCTCCAGTTGATTGGGGAGGTGGTGCAGTAAATCCTTCGTTGCTCTGAGTCATTCCTGAAAGGTGGAAGTTTGGCCTCTCTTATTTCCTGGGCCATTGCTTCACATCCTAATGTAGGAAAAACCTGAAGCCTGCTGTGAAGCTGAGCTCCAACATAATGTGAGGAGGAAAGTCCAGCATTTAGCCCAGGAGAGGTCATTAGTGAATTTCTCCGTCTGGCAGCTCAAACAGCTGCTTTTAATCATCACCCCCCCCAGACAAACGCCTGATTAGAATCTGAGAAAAAACACGGAACCTAAAGATAATCTCCTAAATCTGTATGAGGTTCTAAATGTGCCAAAAATGTTGCACATGTAAAGTGAACAAGGGTCTGTGTAGCTGGGAGAAGTTCTTCTGCGGTTACAAACTTACATTTAACAACTACATCACCTTGTAAATCACTAACCTGATCAAACATTTAGCATCTTCACTTTTATATAATCCTGTAATTGCTTTAGTCTAATGTTACTCTGCCGTTACAACCTGTCGGTTCCCCCGGTGTCACACGGTCCTCTTCCTCTGTTACCGGGCCATCATCCATCCACATCATCATTCGTTAGGGGGACTGTTGTATATCTGGCCCGTTTGGTGGACGGTTCCCACAACAGTTCCTGTTTCCATCCACTTCAAAGTTTGATTGTTTGTTTTTGAGGCTGACGATGGTTTTATTAAAATTACTGCTGACTCACATTCCTACCAGATCTCTGAGATCATCTAGCATATAGAATCCTTTAGGCAAGGCAGTTTTATTTGGAAAGCACACTTTCAACAAGGTCATTTAAGTTGCATGATTTGTTTCCTTTATGTGAAACAAACAAAACATTTAATAAAAGCATTAGAGAAGGTGCACAACATATGATACACGATGAAGCATAATCGTTTCCTCAAAGGCAACAAACAGCTTTTTATTGATTCTGAGGACAAAACTGAAGTCTGGTGGAGGTTTTTCTGTAGCACGTCTAAAACTGTGCAAAAGTCTTCCATGCAACATCAGATCTGCTAAAACTTATTAAAAATGCTTCTGAAAACACATTTTTATGAGTTTTTTTTCATCCAAGACTGAACATGCATTTATCCGTTTTGACTTAAGTAATTTTAGCACTTTTTTGAGAACAGGTTGATCCTTTATTGTTCCACAAAGTAGAAATTCAGATGTAAGTGAAGCAAAGTGACAGATAATAGAGGCCTTGGCTTCACACAACTACCTACCTACCTAAAAAGCTGAATTTAAGAATTAAACACAAGAAAAAATACAAGAAACCCAAAGTACCCAAATACTTACTCAGATTACAATGTGCAAAAAGGATAGTGGGAAAATTTAAAAACTATGCAACCTGAAGTGTGTAGAGAACCCAAAGATTGTACTCAAGTAAGAGTAGCACTACTTCAATATATTTTTACTCAAGTAAAAGTAAAGAGTAGCAGTCAAAATTAAGACTAAATGAGTATTTGGTAAAAATGCTGTTTGAGTACCGAGTAACATCTGATCTAATCTGATCTAACAACAAAAACATAAAAAAATACTATATATATATATATATAACTGGTGACCTGTCCAGGATGTACCCTGCCTCTCGCCCGTTGACAGCTGGAGATAGGCACCAGAACCCCCGCGGCCCCTTGAGGAAAAAGCGGTTCAGAAAACGGATGGATGGATATGTATATATATATATATATATATATATATATATATATAATTTTGTGTGTGTAAGTGTGTGTCTGTCTTAATTTTTCGTTAAATATGTTATTTCTTCATTAAAGGTACTCACTATGGGCAGAGTATCCAGAATTTGTTTCTAGTAAGACTTAACATACTTCATAGTAATATTACTCAAGTAAAAGTAAACAGTACGGTGTAGTAAAAGTACTCTTAAAAGTATTTCCTCCCCCCAAAAGTTACTTAAGTAAATTAAACCAGTTACTACTTTTGTAGCATTTAAGAATACATGAGTATACACATATTTTTCATGTGTAGTTGTGTATTAAAACCTGAACAAATTAATCATATAATTATATAATTACCTGCTTGATGTGACTGCGTTCTACTTTGGGCAGCAGTTGCTGTATAAATGTGCTCCATGAATACATCTGGCCTTGACTGAGCTGCTGATAATCATCCTAAGAGGCGTAGAAAGGGAGTGGAAGACCAGTGGGAGGAAAATGTTGGCTGATTGGTATCAAGCATCCGGCTGTTTTACTTCTTCACAGTTCATTGAACTGTTCATAGAAAAGTTGTATCATCATTGTAATCAAAAGTAGCAACCAAGTCAAGACAAATGAAAACTAAAACCAGATTCAACTTTTACTGTGGTTATATGTTTAATGGAATGAAAACTGTGAGTAAATAAAATCTTTGTATTCAAACTTCTGAGTAAAAAGACATGATAACATCATGATGTCAGGTTATGTGACTGTGTTCATTGCAGGAGGAGAAGGAGTCGCTGAGTAAGAAGGGTTGTTTGCAACCATGACTCAGGCTGTAGGAGTTCATCCCATAACCAGTAGGTTACCAGTTAAAACCCGGGCTCTATCTGTGTCAGATGTGTCCTTTGGCAAGGCACATTTCCTGCTTTACCTGCTGATGTTCAGCAGAGCAGAGCAGATAGAATGGCAGCTTCACTTTCGGCACTCTGCCCCAATAACATTGTGGTTAAAAAGCTGCTTATTACCATAAGTATGTGTATTACTGAATGTGGTAGAAAACCATAGATATTCTTCTGACTAAAAATGATTAAATAGATCAATTTATAGCTGATATAACTTATAGCATTTGAGTTAGTGAAGCAATGTATACAATTTTAAAAATCAGAATTTGCTAGTTTAGTGAAATAAAATTGTATGAGTTAGTCGACTGCTAAGTTTTCAGTTGGAGCAGTTAAACACTTTGATTTTATTCAATTCACATTTTTTAAGACTTATTTATTTATAAGGAAGCTAACTCAAAAATGATTATGTAATCAGTTTCGTCATAAGTTTGGAGCTCTCTGAAGTTATTGGGGATTACAGTGTTCCCTCTCTGGACTAACTAATTACTTTCCAGAAGGTTCTGATCATGACGGGTGCTGCACCGAACTTTAACGTTACAATCTGGCTTTCAGATGAAGTGACGTTAAACCCGCTACTTAAAGGAACTGACCAGGAAAGACCCTGAAGGTTGCATGGTTAGCCTCTCTAAATCTTCTGGGTGCTTTTGGGCTGTTTTATATCAGGTATGTAACCTGGTACAACCTACAGGGCTTTAATGTTGCTTTTCTAAAACATACTGGGGAGTTCATGAGGTTACATCACACAAGTTGTAGCTCCACTACAGGAACTTCACATAGTGAAGATAAACTACAGGATACGTTGTACCAAGTAAAACCAATTAACACTATTCTGTCAAATTAAAACTGTTTCTTTGTTGCAGTTCCTCCGTTCTACCACTAGATACTGTGTGTACGAACGATCAGAACTGTACTTATATTTAGGAACTATTCTGCGCACAAATACAAACTGATAAATACCACAGAATGTGTAGGATTGTTCCCACGCATGGATGTGTGTGTCTAGGCCCTGGAAACAATAAATCCTCCTGTTCATTTCCATGATGGTCAGGACCTTTTTTATTTTCTACTCCTTCCCTGATTTGAGAAGCGCTTCATTACGGTGACCAATAAGTGCTGGAAAGTTACCAGTTTGACTTCCCAGCTCGTTGCGTTTTGTATGAAGTTTCCACGTTTTCCTCATGTCTCCTGAACTAAGGACTTCTTCTTACCAGTACTGAAGAGGATTTAGTAGATATGGAAAATTAATGGGTATTCTGGAACAGCGTGAGAAATCACACCTTCTCTTTTGTTTGGATAGTTGAAGAACGGATGTTGCTCAGTTGCAGGGTTGTATTAATAAACCAAATCAGCCCAAAAAAAGCAACAAAGACAAATGTTCTGGGTGAAATGCTCCGCTTTGCTTAGTTTCTTTCTGTTTGTGGTTTTCCAGGTCCCCTGGTAGCTCCACCTGAAAATGAGGAGGCAACGGCTGTTACCCCTGTGTGCCCTCCTGGCGGTCCTGTTTGCAGGACTCCCCCTTAAACCCCACGCTCAGAACGGTAAGTAGAACCATCTGTGTTCACTTTCTTTATGTTTTCACCAAGCAAACCTCTCTGTTTAATTCAGCTAAGTTACAAAAAAGTTGGGATTCTGTAAACTTTACATAAAAACATAATGCCATGATTTGCAAATATGAAATTCTTAAATGTGTATATTTTTATGATATATTAATTGGAAACTGAAACTCTTATTGTTGAAAATGTATGAAATTATTGCATCAACTTAGGAGCATATCTTCAAAACCAATTAATAACAATAAAAATAATAATTTTTATTTCTTCTACAAAAAGACATTTTTTCCCTTTACAGTCCAGAGTCCATAAAATTGGTCTGAAGAAATCTGGAAAAAGGTCAAAACTTTGCTCAAATTTAGAAAAAATCCTCATCTGTTCCTGTTTCCCTTATTTTAAACTTGAGTGGATTTCCTAACTTTTTTGTAAAGCTGGCGATAAAGTTTACAAATATGATCTAAACTAGCAGATTTCTTTGAATGATTAGTTTCATGCTAAGATATTTCTGTTCATCTGAGAAACAAAAGATTAGTCTTCATCATGAGAGGACAAACTGCAGACTGATGCTGTCAGAGCTAAAAAGTCAGTTTAATGTGTGCCACTATGGTTGTAGCAGACACCGAGTGTCTTTTCACTCGTCTTCTGTCTTCTGACGCTCTCCTCTGAAGACTGTGCACAAGGCTCTGCAGCTGATGTGTACTTTCTAGTGGATTCCTCCTGGAGTATGGGGCAGGACAACTATGAACATGTCCGAACGTTTCTGTACACCTTGATAAAATCTCTGCACCAAGTGGGAGGAGGGCGGTTTAAGTTCGCCCTCACGCAGTACAGTAGCAGGCCCCAAACCGAGTTCCACCTCAACACCTACCCAACCACGCAGGACGTCCTGGGACACGTCCAGACCATGTTCTACCGCGGCGGGGGGACCCGGACCGGCCTAGGTCTGGACTTCCTGATCCGTACGCATTTGACGGCCGCTGCGGGGAGCCGTGCAGCCGACGGGGTGACCCAGGTGGTGCTGGTCCTGACGGACGGGCGGTCGCAGGACGACGTTGCCGAGCCGGCTCAGGTTCTCCGGATGGCAGGCGTGGAGATGTTTGCGGTTGGAGTTGAAGATGCGGTGGACTGGGAACTCAGGGAGATGGCCAGCCAGCCACAAGACGCTCATGTGTTTAATGTAGACTCTTTTCTGAAGTTGGGGGACATAATTCAAGATTTAGTAGTGAGTGTTTGTGGTGCAGTGACCTGGGGGGGGGGCTCTCCTGTGGCCAATGAGGCCCCAATGGCTGGACAAGGGTCAGGTAAAGAAACGGTCCCACCTCGACTACCATACTAACCTGCCCACATGTGCAGGAAGAAACGGCTGCATATCAGATCAGGGACTTTGTTATTAACACCACCCAGTTTTTGGTTTGTTTTCAGCACCATGACCTTTCACCTGAACATTAACCAGTAATGCATAGTGCAACTCATACTTTTCTGGAGCTGACAGGTTACTTTCTGCAACTAACAGTTACTTTTACAGAACTTACAGAATCCTTTTTGGAACTTGCTTGGTAAATGGTCAGAAGGTATTCTGTAAAGAGTACGTTCTTAAACGTACAAGTTAGCCTTTCAAAACCTACGAGGTACTGAGCTACACTGAAAGGGTACTTTTGGAGACCAAGCTGTGCTATGAAGTAACTTCTAACCTCCTTCTCCCAGAACTTAGGAGTCATGCAGTACTTTATTATGTGGTGACTAGTAACTTTTAACCTCCTAGAAGTTATTGAACTGTAATTTACAGATTATGTTACAGAATTTAAAGCTAACTTTCTAGAACTTACCTGATACTCTCCCAGAACGTACAGGTTACTTCTAGAAATAAATTACATTTCAGGAAGTACTACTTTTGTTACACGCAAATTACCATTCTGGGAGTTACTGGTTACTTTTAGAACTTATATCCCACCTTTCCGGATATTCAGGATCAAGCTCTAAGATTGAAATATTGCCATTGCATATTAAGGTTGCTTTCTGGGACTTTAAGAGTATTTTTGGAAGAGTACATAACATTTACGCCAAGAGAATGTAACTGGTAAGGTCTAAAAGTAACCAGATAGCTTACAGAGAGTGGCAGGAAGCAACATATAAGTCATTGGAAAGTAACATGTAGGTTTTAGAAAGCACCCTTTACTTTCTGATAAATTATGGTTTTCTTGTTTTGTCACCAACTTTTTTCTTACACCACTTTTACTTAGCTCTAAAACTTAGAATCACTACAAGAACGTGTGCATGTGAATGACCTCCACGATTCCTCGACAGCTGTTTTTGAACATTTTTATTGCTGTATTAAACTAGTTTCACTCATAGTAAAACAGCCCTCCTGGATGGCATGGAGTTGGTGGTGATTATTTTCATAGCGACAGAATAAAATACTTTATTTATTTTTCCAGCTAAATGACACTCCAATACATATTACATAACATTTGAAAAAGTCTGAAGAATTTAAAATGATTTCAGGCTTGAAAAATTAAAAAATAATCAGAGAGTCCAACAGAAGTAGCTCAAGCAGGCTGACAAGAGAGAACTTCTTCTTCAGTCTCGTTAAAGAGTCTATCTGAATTTAGAGCCAATCTGAAAAATATGGAGGGAAATGTGAGTCAAACAGAATAATTATGGATAATAACTCTGAGTCATCATCAATGAGTTAAAGGAAATATTGGATTTTTTGCCAAACTGTGAAGTTGTGAGAAAGCTGTGGGACCTGTGGGTTTTTAAGTTGAATGAAATCAGAAGGGAGTAGAAGACTAATCCCTGGGGTACGCCACAAGCAATTTGACTACTTACCGACAAAGCTTTAGTTTAAAGAGATTATTATATTAAAAAAGAGATGAAAATTTACCAAGATTTAATCAGACAAAGCTGTGGATGGAAGCCTGATTTCCTGGATGCTTTGACCTTTGAAAAGTCACCACCTAATCTTAGTCATCGAGCTTTTAACCAGAGCTAACCATGCACCACTGCTTATGTGTCCTGCACATGTTTGTCTGTCTTTATAAGTCACAATGTCTATGTGAAACATGTTCAGTACTGTGTTTTTGAAACAGCTATGAACCTGGTAGGAATCATCCCTGACCAGCTGTAGTACTGGTAGCTGGCCAGTAGAGGGGGCCATTATTTGGGCAGCCATGATGTTTTGCAGAAACACTAAATATGTGTCAACAAAAAGAAAGCTGATTCCAAACAAAGCATGATCTTAAGTAATGAGTTATATTAAATCAGCATGGAGTTAGCGTGAGCATTTAGGCTCCAGGGATGATTCGCCGGTTCATGACTGGTCACTTCACCTTAGGTCCGTAACAAGAGTCTGCATGGGATGGCTGAACTCAACGGAGCTGTATAACATGTTGTTCATGAATTATAATACAATCTAAAGTTTTCTATAGTATTCCAGTGAGGATGTTTGTCATGTTGACCTCTATTCGTCACAATCACCAATATGTTTTTAAGCTGCTTTAAAACATTTCAAGGTTCTTGGGCATTAAGGCAAAATGAATGCTGCTCAAAAGAAGTATATTTAATCTCACTTTTCCAAAAACATTTTCCGTTTATACATTTCAGATTTTTCTAGAGAAGTTTCCGCCTCAGATAAACATTTAGTTCAAACTTTCACTGAAAGACTTTTTTTCAATATTTGCATAAGAACATTTTATCATGGCAAAAATATATTCTGCCTAAACAGAGGTGAAACAGCCTCCTTAAGGCCTTTTTGATATTTAATACAGAATAATGGCCAATATGGAGGACAAGTGCGCGCCCATAACTGTGCCATTGCTCCACCCTACTGAAGCACAACATCATACAGCACTTAGCAATCAATGTTTATCATCTATCAGCATGAGCTCAGTTGTTCTGGTCCCGTCCTGACGAACCAGTACACGGTGGTTCAGACGGTGGTTCGAGGCCAGAAGTTCCTGCTGATATTTTGCTGTTTCTGACGTCTTCCTGCAGGCGGTCTGAAACATTGCTAGCAATCATTACACACAAAACGTGGACATCTTTCTGCTAAAACTGAGTCCCTAAAGCCCAGTTTATACTCCTCTGGCTAAGTCCAAATGGATTGATGCAGCGCCATTATCCGTTGATGGAAGACCTCTCCATCACTTACGCAAAGACGGTTAAAGCAGAGCCCCATTTTCTAACCACTCGTCAAAGAAGAGCGTCTGCCTGTGATTGGTCGGCTCAGCAACAGCCAGAGATCATTTCGCCCTAATGGGGGCGCTATAGACGCTATAATTAGTAGTTAATGCAGCGTTTGGCCACTACATGCTTTATCCTAAAAGGATAATTGATCTACTAAGGTTTGTTGGTGATTTTGACCACTGAGGATATTTCCAGGTGTTTTTAGAGGATTCTATAAGCTGCACTTCTAGTAAAAAGCTTTACAGATCAATGAAAACATACTTTCTGTCGTCCTATAAAATCAAATAAAACTTTATTTATGAAGCGCTTTTCAAACCACAGAGCTTCTCAAAGTGCTTTACAAATTAAAATGAACCCACGTTTTTCTTTGATGGGGGGGATGGGTTCACAAACTAAAGAAAAAAAACTCTAGTTAACCAGAAACGACACTGCAACGGTAGACAGACCCACCAGAAAATGTCAGCACCCCCTGCTGTCCTGTTGAGAAATTGCTTTTGTAACACCGACTGAGAACTATAAACAAAAGTTTCCGTCCATATGTCTGGGAAAACACAGACGGATAAGTAGAAACTAAGCTTTACCCCGCATCTTAACCCTTCAGAAATGGAGTTAATCACCATGGCAACGAGTCACTTTTTGAACAAGTAAACGGTGGAACAGGAGTTATATTCCTATTTACTTCCATGTTTTCCCCCAGGGATTGCAGACATTGAGACATCTTCGCACCGACAGGTTACAGCTTGATACATTTTAAATTTAATGAGAAGCTTGCAAAACTAAAACGAGAGTCTCGTTTGATTATTGCTTAAGTAGAAACAAAAACGGTAGCAGAAGGTAAAGCGCATCTTTTCTACAAATGTTTTATTCGTTCTTGGTATTTTATTCTTCAAGTAAAGTTACAGAGGAAAATATTTATGAAGTTGTTTTTTTTAAATCAGAGCCAAAATGACCAAAACACTAATACCAAAATGATTAATCCTAATAAACTAGAAGACTTTAGGAAATCTCCTTGGTTCAGCCTACATGCAGCATAATGTGTTGCGATGTTGTTGATTCATTCACTCTGAATGTTACTTCACACATCTAATGATGTGCTAACTTGATTGATGTCTTTGTCACTGTCTCACTAGAATATTTGCTTTCACTATTTCCATTTTGTTCTGTTTTTTTCTCTTTCTCTCCTTAAAGCACCAGATTCAGCTGACCTAATATTCTTAATTGATGGATCACAGAACGTTGGAGCAGCCAACTTCCCCTATGTGCGGGATTTGGTTACAAGAGTCATTGAGCGCCTCTCTGTGGGCAGTGACGCTGTTAGGGTGGCCTTGGTCCAGTACCACGACGACCCAGAAATAAAGTTCTATCTGAATAGCTATTATGAGAAGTCGTCAGTCCTGGATGCGGTGAAGGGCCTGACCTACTCAGGTGGCAAGGAGTCCAACCTGGGCGCTGCCCTGGAGGAAGTGGCTGAGACTCTGTTGAGTGAATCGGCCGGAGGGAGGGCAGAAGAGGGCGTGACCCAGATTGTGGTGATCATCAGTGCGGGAGCGTTCAGTGACGACACTGGTGCGGGTGACCGCGCACTCACCAGGGCCGGTGCGGTCACATTAGGCGTGTCGATCGGTGACGATCCTGTGGCAGGTCTGGAAGAGGTGGCCACAGATTCAAGTTTTGTCCTGAAAGCTGAGAGTTTCAGAGCACTGGCATCCGCCGACGATGAGCTGTATGACAACATTAAAAGCGTGGCAATGCGCTCCATTATATTTTCGAATGAGTTCACCGAAGGTATGTAACTTCTTCCAGGCTTGGTGGGGTTCTGAGGTTGGGAATAAGTTAACCCTGAAGGTTTCACAACTTGTTGGTCAGATGCAGGTAGGTTAGATAAGTAAAGACTCACAGAGGCAAGTGCATCTGGTTTTAATTGAAACATCATGACTGTTCTTTGATTGTAGTCAAATAACTAATGCAAATAACTGCTTTCAGACCAAAGAGCTTTAAGCTAACATTATGTCACTTCCTGTTTTCTCACTGCAGACGGAAAAGCTGCGGAGACTCAATGAGGGTCCTCCTGTTGATGATGAGAGACATCTTTCTCTGTTTTGTGTTTGCTTCAGGGTTTTAGAGGCCGGTGTTAGGAATGGTTGTTCATGTGGCCAGATATTCACAGACGTTTGCATTCTTTTACTTTTCAGTGTTTAAGGAAATACAGACTCTATAAGCTGCAGTATGAATGCATTAGGTGTCTCTGACTCAGTCAAACATTTAGCAATAGGAGGAGGCAGACAACAAATCTTGAGTCATCACTTCAGAGTCTCAGAGAGAGACTCAGAGTGGTTTGCACACAGAGAAATCCACAGACGTTTCAGAAGTAGCGTGCATAGTTAGGTTGATGTAGACTCTCAGTCATCCAGGGAACGGGACTTTTGTTGGTTTGAAAACATTTCGTCTCTCCTCTTTTCAGAACAGAGGAAGCCTCTTGGATGAGAGACAAAACTTTTTCAAGACAAGAGGAAAAGTCCAGTTGCCTCCATTTAAACTCTCAAGACTAGTGTTCATAGTTGGTTCATAACTGTAGGGTTGTTTTGCGGGTAGCTGGTGCCTGTTTCCAGTGGTTATTGGCTTATTGAAGGGGTCGACCCCGGACAGGTCACCAGTCCATCACAGGGCAACACAAAGACCCATGTATCCAGACATCCACCTCTGAGAGTTATTTAGAGAGAAAAGTTTACAGGCATCCTCTTGGACTCTGGGAGGAAACCGGAGTACCTTGAGAGAACTCACACACGCACAGGGAGAACACAGACACTCTATGCAGAAAGACGTCAGTCTGGTGTTGGAACCCAGAACCTGCTACCAACTGCTCCACTGTGCAGCCCTAGACATTGGACCTTTTCTTCTAAAGTATACTCTAACTTGCCTGTGCAGGACCACACATTATTCTGTGATAAAGACACATCGTTTCCAGGATCCAGGGAGCCCTTCCCTTAACTCACTTCACGTAGATAGATAAGTGTACCGCCACGTCGTAAATGCTTCCTCTGATGGTAGAATGTTAGGAGCTGAAAGGAAACCTGTTAAAGCTGTTCAGTAAGCCACAGTTTTCAGCATTTCCTGCAGTGAAAACACAGAAAAGCTGGAGTGTCTCCACTAGCTTTGATGACTTACCTGGTCTGAAAGCATCTTTTGTAAATATGCATCAAACATTTCTTTGTTCTAACAAACAGTAAAACATATACCTCTGGGAGAAACGTTTGTTTCCTTTTAATGGAGAGCACATCTGGAATCAGCACGTATAGCAGGGTTGAGTTTGTGGGTTGAACACATTAAACAAAACTGCAGAAGTTTTATTCTGTAATCTGCCTTGTTTTTTCAGTAAACGAGATGCCGCCCCACAGCATCACACTGCCTCCACCAGAAGCCGTTTGGCATTGGGAGGGAGAAATTGGCATTTTGCAATTGCAAACCACATACTCAACTTTGCAGCAAAACCCAAAATTTCATCTCAATATAACAGGAAATAAACAGACTTTCCATCGGTGTATGATTTACTACAGAGAAAAAGTTTCGTCTTTAGCACAGCTACACAGCTAAGACTACTGAGCCCCGCAGGGGACATGGTGGAGAAAATATTTTAAGGTGAGAAAAAAAAAAAATTTGGATTTTGCGAGATCTCGAGAAAGTTTTGCGTTATCTCGAGAAAATCCGACTCCTTCAACACCAGCCATACGTCCTCTTTTCTCACACATTGTCCATTTTCTCTGCATTTTTCACACATCCAACAATAGTCATGTAATTGTCCAGAGTATTGCTACTGGTGGCTAATGAACTCAATCAGATCCACTAGTTCAGAAGCTGTTTACGACGCGACAGTCCTCTTGTGCGCAAAATCCTGTGGGCAATGTCTTTCACTTATATGAAAACCACGTCTAGAGCTAAGCACTGACTTTATGTCCTGATATTTGAGGCCAATCTCAAAATAAAACTCTATTAAGCTCTCCCGTCTGTGAGTGTCTTCCATCATAGCAGTGCACAAGGCTGCAGGAATGGCTTTTCGAAACGTTCTCAAGATATCGCAAAAGTTTCTCAAGATATCGCAAAAGTTTCTCAAGATAACGCAAAACTTTCTTGAGATAACGCAAAAGTTTCTCAAGATAACGCAAAACTTTCTTAAGATAACGCAAAAGTTTCTCAAGATAACGCAAAACTTTCTTGAGATAACGCAAAAGTTTCTCAAGATAACGCAAAACTTTCTCAAGATAACGCAAAACTTTCTTAAGATAACGCAAAAGTTTCTCAAGATAACGCAAAACTTTCTTAAGATAACGCAAAAGTTTCTCAAGATCTCGCAAAATCCATTTTTTTTTTTTTTTCTCACCTTAAAATATTTTCTCCACCATGTCCCCTACGGGGCTCAGTGTAAAACAGCTACTTTAAACAGGATATTAAATGATGATTACATGAATTGATTTTAACCAACTCAGGATTATTTTACAATAACAGATCTAAACTGTAGCATTTTAGGGGCTTTTAATAAGATTTGAGATGGAACCCGATTGGTAGAAGGTGGTTTATTGAGCAGGCTTCTGTGAGCTTTAGCTGGCGAGTATACAGCCTATGTAGCACATTAGTCAAAACTCTGAACCCTAAATCAGAAAGCTGTGACAGAATTGGTCAAAAATGGAAAATAAATCTTAAAAAATAAATTATTTACCAAATTATATAAAAAATAGCGTCCAAAATGAGTTAAAAAAACAATATTAATTGAAAGTAAACGGTGAAATTAAGTAATAAATAAATACTTGTTTTTCATCATTGTAATGGATGAATTTTGTCAGGATTAAAAGGTTGCCTTCCATTATTTTACCAATTATTCTGTCGTTTCTTTATTTGAGTAAACCAAATTTAAATCATATTTTCGTTTATAATGACCTTGCAAGGCAAATTACACTTATTACAAGTTTATTTAACTTCAAATTACTTTTAGCTTTAATAAGAGCATAGAATAGAATTAGAATAGAATAATACAAAAGTAATAAATACATTTTATTAAACTAATTTAAGGACTTTAGAGTAAACTGAAGACATATTAAAATACACCTTTATTCTAATTTTTTTTCTGTTTTCAGTTTTACCAGCCGGAAAACGAGACGTCATTTTCCTGATTGACAGCACAATGGGGACAGCGGTCATCAACACTGTGCGGGAATTCATCAAGCGGTTCGTCAGCAGCAAGCAAATCGGTCCAGATGCAGTCCAAGTGGGAATTGCCCAGTTTATCACCGAAGCAAGAGTGGTGATGGACCTCAACAGCTATGGAACCAAGGAGGAGTTGATTTCTGGTCTGCCTGCTCTCAGACCAAGGGCGGGACAGAGCATCAACATCGGAACGGCCTTAAACTTTGTGAGGCAGAACATGTTGAGACCCGAGAAGGGCAGCCGTCTCAGCCAGAACGTTCCCCAGCTTGTGTTGCTGATTGTCAGTAAAAAGTCCAGCGACAGCGTGGAGGGACCGGCTCAGGAACTGCAGCGATTGGGCGTTTTGACTCTGGCTGCTGGATCCAAGGCTGCGGTCGAACAGGAGCTGAAAAAGATCGCCTTTACTGACAGTATGGTGTACATGGCAAAGGACTTCAGACAGCTGTTTCGCAATGCCAGGGACATAACGGATGCCCTCTCCACTCTCTCTGGGAGTGTGGTGATTGAAACACCCACTGAGCCAGGTAATGCCTCCTCTTCATCACCATATTTCTTTCTGATAAAAACACAGAAAACAGTAACATACAAGACAATAAGAATTTTAATTAAATTCAGCTTATTTAGATAGCGCTGATTCGCAACAGATGTCACCTCAAGGCATTCTACAAGAAAAGTCATTTTAATACAATCAAATGGCCACAATGGCTCTGGCCCCTGCTGAAATCTGATTGGCCCCCTGCGGTGCCCCTAACCTGTCAACCATCTGTCCTTGACACCATAATCAGGTTACACGTGGGTGCAGTTCCAACTCCAAACAATTGTGGTGCTAATGAGCCAAATAGTAATTTACCTGTATGTATGAAATGTGTGATTTATCTTGTTTTGTAAATAAATTTATTGAATATTTACCAATTATATGAAACACATAAAATGTAAAGAACAAAAACATTTGACCCACAAATATATTCAGGATCATAATAAAGTGTTAGCTTCATGTATGCAAACATAAAAAGAGGAAGTGAGATAAACATTGTTCAATAATAACACAGCGTACATTAATACTATAATAAAATGCTTCTAAGGATTCCTGAAATATTAAGTTCAATATATGACAAAAATGGTTTCCATGTTTTGACAGAAAGTATAGTCTGTATCGTGGAACAGTTACGTCAGATAATAAGACATACATAGTTGAGGGAAACCATGTGGCATTTTATCTTGGAGCTGAATTATTTTATTAAAGTTATACGGTTCAGATGGAGTTATATTCTTGAACAGAAAATCAGCATTTAATTGAAGTTTTTAAAAATATTTATCAGTAATAATTGGGTCAGTTATTCAACCAAAAACAAAGGATTATTGTTTAAATTAATAAACAGAAGTTAGTTAACTGTAGCAAATCATAAATGGGAAAATGAAATCACTTCAGTAAATGATTTCTCTAAGCATTATTCCATTAACCAGCAACAGGCTGCATTGTGGGCACGTACTTGCTTGTGTTCTGCACGTAATATTGGAGAGTTCCACTAGGGGGCAGAGTACAGAACTCAGATTGGATAGTGTGTCAGATTTGTAAGTAGAAACAAAACAAAAATGGCGACCGTAGAGGAGATAATCAGCTGATTAATTTTCAGATTAGGACAGAAAAAGACAGCAGCAGTGTCATTGAGGGTGTGTAAGACAATATTAACACTAGTGTTCCTATTTTTCCTACTGGTTTTACTGCCGTTCACCCCGTGTACCAAATATATATTTTCGCCTTAAGTAAATTATAAAAATAGAAACGCACAGTGGCTTGAACAAGTGACTTTAAATTGGTTACTGATATGGAAATAGTAACATGTCAGATTAGTCATTAGTGAAAAGGTGGTCATATTAGGAGTAACACGCTACTAAACTATCACTAAACTAATCTATTACTCCATCCATAAGACCATTGTTTCCTCCTCTGAGATGGTATCAAAGGGTTGTAAAGATCCAGAGGGAAAACTAGAAATCCTTCTTCCCAGTAGTCCCTCAAACTCATTCTGTGGGGATTAGCCACATGTAGTCCCAGTCCAAAAAGTTCTGGGCACGTCCCATGCTGGACACCAATGAGGACTCCAACTGCTCACTCACTACTGGTTTAAATGCTAAGATATTGCTGATAACAAAGATAGTTCAGTTGCCCTGGAAATAACAATTGTCTTTTTGTGCTTTTCCGTAGAGGTGGTCATCACCGAGGTGGTGAAGAAGGCGATAGTGTTTCGAGACATTGTGTTCCTTGTGGACGGATCGAACTACATTGGCAGAAATAACTTGCCGTTTGTGAGAGACTTCATGATCAACCTCGTCAACCAAATGGAGATAGGTCCTGACCAAGTCCAGATTGGACTCATGCAGTTTGCAGAGCGGCCAAGAATTGAATTCTACCTGAACACCTACAACAACAAGAGAGACATTGTGGACAAAATCTCTAATCTCAGACTGACAGGAGGCTCAGTTTTGAATACAGGAGCCGCTATGAATTATGCTTTGAACAATATGTTCCAGACAACAGCTGGGTCACGCAAGCTCCGGAAGGCCCAGCAAGTGTTGGTCCTGATCACTGGTGGCCCAGCCCAGGATGATGCTAAAAATGAGGCGGATAGATTGGCATTGCAAAACATTTTGACCTTTACTGTGAGTTCAGGACAAGCAGACAGAGAAACACTGGAAAAAATTGCATTTGTTCCAAATCTGGCCTACCATCAAATAAGCTTCTCAGAAATACCAGCCTTGGCTGATGTTATCTATCCAAGTATAATATCTGTGGTTGGTGACACAGAAGAAGCTGATCCGTCAACAGGTTCGTTTCCAATTCTCTTTTTTAATCTTGAAAATGTTAGATACACATTTAAATCCTTTATCTAACTCCCTAAAATATTGTTTATTGGTTGCCTGCAGTTGTCCTTACTGGAGCTGAAAGAGATGTGGCTTTCCTGATTGATGGAACAGAAAGTGTTCGAGCAGATTTTCCCTACGTCCGGGATTTTATCCTCAAAGTGATTGAACCACTTGACATTGGGATTGACAGAGTGCGCGTCTCAGTGGTTCAGCACAGTGAGAGACCCACTCCGGTCTTCTACCTCAACACTTATCAAACCAAAGAGGAGGTGATAAGAGCTGTAAGAGGGATGGATTTGGCTGGCGGACGCAGCTTGAACACGGGAGTCGCTCTGAGATACATGAAGTCCACCATCATGTCTGACACAAATGGTGGTCGGGCTGCACTAAACGTCCCCCAGTTTCTGATTGCCCTGGCTGCAGACAGATCCATGGACAGCGTAAAAGAACCTGCTGGGGAACTGAAGACGGATGGAGTTGTACCATTTGGTGTTGGTGTCAAGAATGCAGACAGGAGGCAGATTGAGGATATTTCACACAACCCTTCCTTTGCTTTTAATGTGAAGGAATTCAGTGAACTTGAGACCATACCACCCAAGGTCAACGCCTATGTTCCCCTGCCGAAGGACCAGCTTGCAGTGGCCCTACAGCAAGGTAAGACAGACAACTTTTTCATTCTCCGTCTGTTGAAGTTGCTGTTTTCTCTGATGTGTTGCTGTTTGATCAGAGTAACCAAACTTTATCTGTCATAGTGCAAAATGATGCTGTAAAAAGAGATATTGTGTTCCTGCTGGACGGCTCTGATAACACCAGAGATGGATTCACAGACATAAAGCGCTTTGTTAAAAACATAGTGGAACGCCTCTATGTTGACGAGGGCCTTGACAGAGTGTCTGTGGTTCAGTTTGCGGATAGTACAAAGGTCAACTTTCACCTAAATTCCCACAAAACAAAGAACGACAACTTGAATGCCATTGATAATTTGGTGCACAAAGGTGGGAAGCGACTTAATGTTGGCGCAGCTCTCCAGTTTGTAAGGCACAGGGTCTTCACGTCCTCAACGGGCAGCAGAAGACTAGAAGGAGTGCCTCAGATTTTGATCATTCTAACTAGCAAACCATCATCAGACAGTGTGAAAGGACCAGCATTTGCTCTTACAGAGCATGAAATTGTGGCTGTCTGGGTTGGAGTGGGAGATGCTAACCTTGCAGAGTTGGAAATGGTTGCAATTAAACCTGGATTTACAAACAAGGTCACTGACTTCTCTGAATTAAACTTGGTCCAATCACAAGTCGTTGCTGCACTCAACATACACCAAGACAATCAGGAAACCAAGAATGGGATCTCTGACTTAGTAGGTAAGAACACCAAATGTAAACAGCCTGGAGTAAAGTTTTAGGTCATTTAATTTCTTTAAAACTATTGATGAGTGAAACCTCTTCTAGTCCAGTTAATAACTGAAGGTTGTGGTCCAATTTTGTATATATTTGTTATTTCTGTTCAGTTAATTATTTTCAATAGGTCATCCACAGAACTGTCTTCTGTTCTTTTGAACCGTTGGAATCCATCTTTCTCTAGTTTGAATACATTTTTTGCAAACACGAGAACATAATTCCTAGAAAAAAGATAAAAATCTTGAGTTATACACTTTCTCACTGGTATAAACATGCCTGAATTTAAGATCATTTTACAACCACTCTTTCTATCTATGTATCAACCAGTTGAGACATTCAGCAATAAGAGGGACATAGTGTTTCTCCTTGACGGATCAGACGAGTCCAGAAATGGATTTCCAGCTTTCCGAGAGTTTGTCAGAAGGATGGCAGAAGAGCTGGACCTTGGCAAAGACAGAGTTCGGTTAGCTGTTGTGCAGTACAGTGACGATGCAACGGTTTACTTTAACTTGATAACTCACAAAACCAAAAAGGCAGTCATCTATGCCATCAGAGCTCTTCGCCATAAAGGAGGAAGAACTCGGAATACTGGAGCTGCTCTGAAGTTTGTAGTGAACAGTGTGTTTTCAGCCTCCTCTGGTAGCAGACACCAAGAGGGAGTTCCTCAGGTTCTGGTTTTACTGACTGGTGGCAAATCCAGTGACGATGTTTCCAGAGCTAGCTTGGAGCTGAAGCAAGCTGGTGTTTTTTCTTTCACCGTTGGAATGAAAAGTACTGACCATGAGGAACTTGAGAAAATGGCCTCCTCTTCCAGATTTCTTTTCAACTTTCCCGTCTTCAGTGAACTCCTGTCCATTCACTCTGAGATGGCTGCATTCATTCAAACTGAAATACAAACTCAGCCTCCTTCTGGCGTGGGTAAGAAGTGTCACAGATTTACAGACTCCCTTCTTGTGTCCTTCTACTGTACCAAAGATCCTGCAGACTGTGAATGCCGATGAAACTGCATCATCTTCTAGGAACATCAGTCGATCAGTTTCATGCTTGTAGTTTCTTCTGGAAGATGCAATGTCTAGGTTGCATTGTGTCTCTTCTTGGATGGTTGAGAAGACTTCTCTTTCTTCTGCAGCTCTTCCTTGAGCCAATGATAAACAAATCATTGACTTATTATTATTCTTAGAAATTAAAATCTTTCTCCATATTTGATTTAGGAAAGCTGAATATTCTATTTAAATTTCCCAATATTCTTCTTGATTAAACATCCGTCTAACGTGTTTAAGCAATAAATATTTTTTATTGCAAAAGCTGATTAGAATTTTACTCCCAACTCGTTTTACTCTGCTAAACTGTTTGCAGCGCAGCAGCTTTGATTTCATATATCTTGTGTCTAATTGTAAAACTTGCATTTTCTTCTAGTTGAACTAGAGTCTCCTGAAAGAGACATTGTGTTTCTGTTGGACGGCTCAGATGAAACATTGAGCGGATTCTCAGCAATGAAAACTTTTGTTCAACAAGTAGTAGAAACACTGAATATTGGTGAAAACAAAGATCGTGTGTCAGTGGTTCAGTACAGCCAAGATCAGGAGACACATTTCAGTCTGAACACCTACATGGATAAACAAGCTGTTCTTAAAGCAGTCCAACTGCTGAACCATAAAGGGGGGCAACCCCGAAATACTGGAGCAGCTTTGGACCACGTGAGGAGGAGAACTTTGACAGAGTCCTCAGGGAGTCGGTACAAGGAGGGTGTCCCTCAGATTCTGATCCTATTGACTGGGGGAGGATCTCGAGATGATGTTACAAGGGCTGCCACTGATCTAAAAAAGGAAAAAGTTGTTCCTTTCTGTGTTGGAACAAAAACTGCAGACATATTAGAGCTCCAAACGATTTCACATAACCCCTCCTATGCCTTCTCTGTTCTTACATTTGATGACATTGGAAGCATTCATCAACAGCTTGTGTCACTGGTGAAAAGAGTGCCTCGGCAACAGCCCAGAGAAAAGATACTTAGTTTTTTAGGTAAGAACATTTATATTTCTGACGATTAATCTGATAATACCCTAAAGAGTCTTTGAGATCCTTTGAAGTTAAGAGCAGTCAGTATCTTCTCAACAGAATACAGCCCAACAATCTCTTAAAGCACTCACTCATTAAAAATGTAATTCCTAAAAACAGGTGTTTCTTATTAGGATGATCAGAAATACACGTTTGTCCACATTTTACGTCAGTAAAATCATTCATTTAAATGATAATTAAAGCTGCAACATACATATAAAACTATTGTCTAAGGTTGGAATGTGTAAAAGGGGAAAGTCTACAGATAAATAAAATCACAAATGGATACATGATATAAATGTGACATGGGCAAAAAGTCCTGTGCTGCTAATCAGATTTGATTTGCTGTTCTGTGAAGATGAGTTGACATTTTTCTGAACTAGACTGCAGAGAAAGACCTTCTAGAAGAGCTTTTACAAAGATTAAGCAACTAAGTATGTTAGCCTAGCAACAGTTAGCTGTTGTTGCGTCCTAGCAAAGCGGCTGAAAAAGTTCACTGCCAAGTGGATAGTGGCCACCTATCGAGCTTTCTAATCTAAAATTAAGTGGAAATATTGAATAATACAAATACTTGGAGAAACACCGCGCCTAAACCTATAATAATGCAATCCGGCCCAACCTTGTGTTGAATCCTCACACATTTCACCTCCATCCACTGTCATCTACCATTAAGTAGCCTACCTTATTGGAAAAAGAATTCAGAAAGCTTTATTTTTTCAGAGCGATTGGACATGTTACATTCTTCATTTTAATTTATCCTAGTTATTAAACAATGCATCAAGTTCAGTTCATTATTCAAAAATTGCATCGAGTCATTGACTTGCAGCATTCATTCCCCCTGGATGAATATGTAGTGACAGTCGACAGTCGTCTGCTTTGAGTCATTCATTTCTCAGCTGTTCCTAGTACTAAACAAGCGTGTAATAATAGTGGAGAGAAGAAACTTCCTTTTAACAGGAAGAACTGTTTAAGATAAGCAATTAACACAGTGATAGAGTAAAAGAACCAAGGAGCCATTCCTCCTCAGAAGGTTCAATTATAATAACAGTTACTACATCCCCTTGATGCTTTTGTAAAGTTTTCATCCTCCCACTGAGGAAATTAAATTATCTTTTACTTTGCAAAGTCGTTAGACATGTTACAGAGATGAAAACATGCACTGTTTGGTCGCAAGACATAATTTGGGACTTATAACAGCTGAGAGATTGATTCTCTGTTTGGTTTGAAATGACATACTTCAAACCGCAGTTGTATTATTGATTATTGAAAGATTTGTATTGGCTGTTAAAATGGGGTACAAACTGTTTTTCTTATCAGTTTAATAAAGCTCAAGTTTTTAAAGTTTAATCTACAGGACCATTCATATTTTAAGTAACAAGCAGCCAGTTTTGGGGATACACCTACAGCTCTTGACACAACTTTGCTTTAGAAAAACCCGTCAGTACCTTTAACTCTGTTTTTTTGTGTGTTTTACTATTTCATATCTGTTAAGGTTCAACACATCAAAGAGAATTTATGCAACGAGATATTGTGTTTTTATTGGATTCCTCTGATGAGATGTTGAATGATTTCACACAAATGCTTGGCTTTGTTGAGCAGATGGTGGAGAAACTTAATGTGGATGAGAGGAAGGATCAAGTTTCTCTTGTTCAATACAGCAATGAACCTTCAGTTGAGTTTCTCCTGAACACTCATAAAACACAGCAGAGTGTTGCTGACAATTTAAAAAACCTGAGACATAAAGGAGGTAGCTCTCGCAACACAGGCGCAGCTCTGAAATACATCAAGGAAAATGTTTTCATAGCTTCCTCAGGAAGTAGGCGCCAACAAGGCGTCCCTCAGACCCTGGTTCTTCTTACTAGTGGACGGTCAAGTGATGATGTCAGAAATGCTGTGGAAACTTTAAAAGAAATTGGTGTGATGATGTTTGTGGTGGGAATAAAGAATGCAGACATCCTTGAGATGCAGTCCATTTCCCAGGAAGCAAGTCATGCTTTCCTTGCAGCAGATTCCAGTGACATGTCAGACACTGAACAACAGATCCTATCATCCATTGAGAGGAGTAAAAAGTATGTTGCCACAACAGCATCATATGGTAAGATTTTACCTCTAGATTTCACACTATACGCAGCTTCATGAATGTTTAGTTTAGAAAATTTGTACTCATTTACTGTATCAATTTGTTGGATTCGTCTGATTACAGATCCAAGCAGCAGAGATGTTGTATTTTTGATTGATGGTTCTGATGATTCTCAGCGAAGATTCCCTGATATTATAGATTTTGTACAGAGAATAGTGAGAGAGCTAAACTTCGCTACTAACAGAGACCGTGTTGCTGTGGTTCAGTACAGCAATACAGCCGAGATGAATTTCAACCTGAGTCGCTATGTGACTGAGAATGATGTTCTCAAAGCAACTGATGAACTGACACATAAGGGAGGTTATCCTAAAAACATTGGAGCTGCCCTCCAATATGTGAGAGAATATGCATTCATTCCAGAGTCAGGAAGTAGGATAAGAAAAGGTGTGCCACAGATACTAATCCTGCTAAGTGGTGGCAGATCAGGGGATGACATAAGAACCCCAGTAAGGTTGCTGAAGGAAATGGGTGTTTCTATAGTTGCCATCGGGACAAGTGATGCAGACACCTTAGAGCTACAGACAATATCTCATGAACCCAAATATGCACTCTCTGTTACTGACTATGAAGACCTTTCCTCTGTCAAGCAGGATGTGTTGTCTTTGTTGAGAGACACTTCCCATCATGTTGTGTATTCAGCAGATTTTGGTAAGATCTGTTTTCGTCTTTACACCTTACTTCATTGTTTCTGTTTACACTTTCAGAAGGGAAATGTATCTTGAGAAAACCCTGCCGCCTTTAATCTTTGCTTCCTGTTTTTGTTGCAGATTCAAAAAAAAGTGATGTAGTTTTTCTAATTGATGGATCATATGACTCAAGAAATGGCTTTGAAGAAATTCGAGCCTTTATTCAAAGAATTGTTGAAAATTTAAATGTGAGTCATAACGGAGACCAAGTAGCTGTTGTTCAATACAGTCGTGATTCCACAGCTAACTTCTACTTAAACTCCTATTCATACAAAAACGATGTGCTCAATTCCATTAGAACAATGAGGCATAAATTGGGACGACCTCTTAACATTGGTAAAGCACTCGAATTTGTCAGGGACCATGTCTTTGCTGCTTCAGTAGGAGGCAGAGGAGCTGAAATGGCTTCTCAGTATCTGTATATATTTAGTGGTGGAAGGTCTGGAGATGATGTCAGAGGACCAGCACAGATGCTAAAAGTCAAAGGGATAAAGACTTTGAGTATTGGAACAAAGAATGCAGATACATTGGAAATGCAAACAATCTCCTACACACCTGGACATTATTTTAATGTCCCAAACTTTGACAACCTGCAGCACATTTACACATCTGTGGAAACCAAATTGATGGACTTACAAGAAAACAATGAATTTACAACTGGTAAGTATCAAAGAGATGACATCTCTCAAGATGGCTAAGTAACTTTCTTCTCAAAATCATGAACTTTTCTATATGTGCTTGACAAAATTACAGACACTTCTACAGCTGCAGAAGCAGAAAAGCAAAAAGCTGATATTGTTTTCCTCCTTGATGGATCTGACAACATGGTACCAAATGAGAGACTAATTTTGGAATTTTTCACAGACTTTGTGAAGAAGATAGAAATTGGGCGAAGTAAAGCACAAGTTGCCTTAGTCCAATACAGCAGAGAACCAACTGTTGACTTTGTCTTAAATAAATATTCAATAAAGGAGGATGCCTTGAGTCATTTCAGTAATGTGAAACTGAAAGGAGGTGACACAGTACACACTGGTAAAGCCATTGATTTTGTGAGAAACACTGTCTTCACTGCTTCCTCTGGAAGCCGGGTCCAGCAGGGAGTCCCACAGGTACTCGTTCTTGTAAGTGGGAGAAAGTCAGACGATGATGTCTTACGCCCAGTGGAAAGGTTAAAAAATGCTGGTGTTGCTCTGTTTATTATTGGAGTGGACAGTGCAGATGGGTTTGAGATGGAAGAGGTAGCCCCTGGGGCATGGTATGTTGTTGAGGAATCATCTGACTTCCCAGTTGTGAGACAAAAGGTGTTGTCAGTTGCTGCTACCCTCAGAGGCTCTGTCCACACAGGTGGTGGTAAGTTAACAATCTTCTCTCTGTATTGACTGACAGTTTTGTGATTGTTATCTTGGCTGTTCAGAAGCATGATCAAAATGTATCTGATTATTCTCATTGCTAGGTTTCATTTCAGCAATAAAAAGAGATTTTGTATTTCTCATTGACGGATCTGATGATGTAAGGACTAAATTCAGCCCTATACGCGAATTTATTGCAAACCTGGTTCAGAATTTTGATATAGACCAACAACAAGATAAAGTTGCTATTGTGCAGTATAGCAAAAATGCTGAAATCAGTTTCAATCTAGACTCATACAATAGAAAAGATGATATGCTCCAGCAAATTGCAAGACTTAAACCAAAAGGTGGTCGGCCTCAATATATTGGGGCTGGTCTACAATTTGTAAAGGATAATATTTTTGGTTCAAACACTGGAGTCAGAAAAAGGGAAGATGTAAAGCAGATACTTGTTGTATTGGCTGGAGGAAGGTCAAGAGATTCTCCTCGAGGCCCAGCAAAGGCACTAAAAGATGCTGGGGTTATGATATTTGCAATAGGATCAAGAATGTCAAATTCTGCTGAAATGCAGGCCATTTCAACCCAATCAAACTACACCTTCCTGGTCTATGACTTTGGAAATCTGCCACGTATTCAGCAACATGTAAAGAAAATTCTTAGTGGAATGAAAACTCTGGAGAGAAAAGGTGGGAAAGAGTGTTTTAAAACTATATATATATATTCAGTCATGTGAGAAAATTAGAACATCGCATTAAATAATAAGCTCTTTATCATGAACTGTTCACATATCAATTTACAGTCATGATTTTATGTATCACTGGAGAAGAAAGTGTCATAATTTCAACTAAACAACAAAAATTAACATTTTGTTAAACATCAAAAAAAGATCTAAACAATTTTTTTTATTTTAATGGAGGAAAAAAGTTAGGACACCCTACCCCCTAATAACTAGTTTCACCTCCTTTGGCTGAAATAACTTTACAGCCTTTTACCAGTCTCTGGCAGCGATCATAGGAAAGTTTGCACCACTACTCAATGCAGAATTCTTTCAGCTGTGAGATACTTTAGGGTTTTCTGGCATGTACTGTCAGTTTCAAGTCACCCCCCATCATCTCAACGGGATTAAGATCAGGTTTTTGACTTGGCCATTCAAGGAATCTCCACTTCTTCGTTTTTAGCCGGTCCTCGGTGGATTTGCTGGTCTGCTTTGGGTCATTGTCATGTTGAAGTGTCCAGCTACGCTTCAGCTTAAATTTTTTAACAGATGATCTCAGATGTTCTTCAAGCACCTTGCCTTACACAATACAATTCATGATATATTCTATGTTGGTGAGCTGGCCAGGTTGATATTTTTCTTAAACAGCAAAGGTTTCCTCCTTGCAAACCTCCTATGAAAGTCAGACTTGTGTAGTCTCTTTCTCATAATAGTCATGCACTTTCACATAAACAGTAGCCAGAGCCTGCTGTAGTTCCCATGATGAGATTATAGGATTTTGGATGACCTATTTGAGCTTCTTACAGTCTGCTCTTGGGTGAATTTGCTTGGATGGCAAGACCTGGACATAGTGAAAGTTGTTTTGAATGTCCTGCACATGTCAACAATTTTCCGGATTGTGGAATGGTTGATTTCAAATTCTTTTCAGTTCTTTTTAAATCCCTTACCAGACACATAAGTGGAAACAATCTTCTTTCTAAATATATTACACAGCTCTTCAGATCTCACAATGGTGCTCACATCAAGACTTCAACAATCAGGAGCACACCAAACTAAATAGGAGGTTTAAATAGCGCAAGGCTCTTTTAAAAGGCTGTTTAACGATTTACTGATCATGTGAA
The DNA here is from genome assembly GCA_028564705.1 of Apricaphanius iberus. Taxonomy (NCBI): domain Eukaryota; kingdom Metazoa; phylum Chordata; class Actinopteri; order Cyprinodontiformes; family Aphaniidae; genus Apricaphanius; species Apricaphanius iberus. Next base: position 54,053 of record JAPXFQ010002985.1, read on the forward strand.
CCTGAGATGATATACCTGTGTGATCTTAACCATTAAAGTGGGATAATATGTGGGGGTGTTCTAATTTGTTCCTCACCAAAAATGGCATTATTTTAAACTACATGTCACATGCAATTAAAAGTTTCTAAACAGGCTTTTCTTATTTTTTCAGTTGTGTAGTCATAATTTGGATCTGTCAGTATAATCAAAATTGCTATTAAATAACCATATGGCAAAATACATTTTAAAATATACAAAATATACAATCTTTCATAAGTTGTCCTAATTTTATCATGACTAATATATGTATGTATATATATATATATATACTTTCAGAAAGAGACAACAAATTTGCCTTTGGATGTTTTATGTTACTATATAACTTCCTTACAGGAAGAATATGCTACTATAACCTAAAATTGTCCCAACTCTTATATTTCATAGTGGTGACACAGCAGCCAGGAAGGGATTTGGTTTTCTTGCTGGATGGATCTGATGGCACTAGAACTGGCTTCCCAGCAATGCGAGACTTTGTCCAAAGGATAGTAGAGACACTTAGTGTGGATGACAAAAAAGACCGTGTCTCGGTGGTTCAGTACAGCAGGGATGCAGCCGTCCAGTTCTATTTGAACACGTACATGACAAAAGGCGAGATCCTTGATGCTGTAAGGGGTTTGAGGCACAAAGGCGGAAGACCCCTGAACACAGGAGCAGCTCTCCAGTACGTGAGGGATAACGTTTTCACTGCCTCTGCCGGAAGCAGGCAGCCAGAAGGAGTTCCACAGGTCCTAGTATTGCTAAGTGGCGGAAGATCTTATGACAGTGTTGACGCACCAGTTGCTGCCCTCAAACAGATGGGTGTCTTGATCTTTGCAATTGGAAGCAGAGGTTCGGACAGAGGAGAGTTACAGAAAGTATCCCACGAACCCAGTTATGCTCTGTCTGTGTCCGAATTCACTGACCTTCCCAGTGTCCAACAGCAGCTTCAGGCCTCTGTGGAGGCTGTGGTTATTGATGTCACCCCTGAGTTGCCAACTGTACTCGGTATGTTATCAAGCATGTTTTCCTTTAGGGGCCCATGGTTTATCTTTTCTCATTTCAACACACGTAGGGATGGGAAGGAAGTGGGATATGTCTTTACGTCCCAATGTGTTTTCCACGAAAAAATTTACTCTATTCAACAGCTGTGCAAACGATGAAAAGCTTAGGACAAGCTGACTTTTCTAAAACAGGCCTCTAGTCAGTCTTTACCCCGTGAGGCAAGTTTTACCAAAGGTTTTAACTTTTTTGCCTTTCTTTCTTTTCTCAGCCGGCACTGCCAAAAAGGATATTGTATTCCTCCTTGATGGCTCTGATGGCACAAGGAATGGTTTCCCTGCCATGCGTGATTTTGTTGAAAAAGTGGTGGAAAAGCTGAATGTGGGAGAAAAAACGGACCGTGTTTCTGTGGTCCAGTTCAGCAGAGAGGCTGAAGTCCATTTCTATCTAAATACGTACAATACAAGAGAGGATATTGTGGAAGCGGTCAGAGGGCTTAGACACAGAGGAGGAAGACCCCTCAACACCGGGGCGGCCCTCCAATATGTCAAGGACAATGTCTTTACAAACTCATCGGGAAGCAGACATCTGCAAGGTGTCCCGCAAATGTTGATTCTGCTAACTGGGGGAAGGTCTTTTGATAAAGTTGACGCCCCAGCCTCTGCTCTCAAACAGCTGGGCGTCTTTGTGATTGGTATTGGAACAAGGACCTCTGACAATAGAGAGATGCAGAAGTTATCATATGAGCCTAATTATGCGCTCTCAGTATCTGAGTTCACGGACCTTCCTAATGTCCAAGAACAGCTCTCCTCTGTCATGAGCACAGTGCGTGGAAGGGCTACACCTTTGCCACCAACAGTGACGGGTAAGAGAGTGACACATTTCGACTTGTGATGTTTTGTAGGATGCTATACGAATTGAGATCATTTGTATTTCGCCAAGCCTAGCTCAAAAAACTAAAGTCCGACGATCCCTTAGCTGTGCTAGCAGAAAAGGACAAAAATTTGCCTTTGGATGTTTTATGTTACTATATAACTTCCTTACAGGAAGAATATGCTACTATAACCTAAAATTGTCCCAACTCTTATATTTCATAGTGGTGACACAGCAGCCAGGAAGGGATTTGGTTTTCTTGCTGGATGGATCTGATGGCACTAGAACTGGCTTCCCAGCAATGCGAGACTTTGTCCAAAGGATAGTAGAGACACTTAGTGTGGATGACAAAAAAGACCGTGTCTCGGTGGTTCAGTACAGCAGGGATGCAGCCGTCCAGTTCTATTTGAACACGTACATGACAAAAGGCGAGATCCTTGATGCTGTAAGGGGTTTGAGGCACAAAGGCGGAAGACCCCTGAACACAGGAGCAGCTCTCCAGTACGTGAGGGATAACGTTTTCACTGCCTCTGCCGGAAGCAGGCAGCCAGAAGGAGTTCCACAGGTCCTAGTATTGCTAAGTGGCGGAAGATCTTATGACAGTGTTGACGCACCAGTTGCTGCCCTCAAACAGATGGGTGTCTTGATCTTTGCAATTGGAAGCAGAGGTTCGGACAGAGGAGAGTTACAGAAAGTATCCCACGAACCCAGTTATGCTCTGTCTGTGTCCGAATTCACTGACCTTCCCAGTGTCCAACAGCAGCTTCAGGCCTCTGTGGAGGCTGTGGTTATTGATGTCACCCCTGAGTTGCCAACTGTACTCGGTATGTTATCAAGCATGTTTTCCTTTAGGGGCCCATGGTTTATCTTTTCTCATTTCAACACACGTAGGGATGGGAAGGAAGTGGGATATGTCTTTACGTCCCAATGTGTTTTCCACGAAAAAATTTACTCTATTCAACAGCTGTGCAAACGATGAAAAGCTTAGGACAAGCTGACTTTTCTAAAACAGGCCTCTAGTCAGTCTTTACCCCGTGAGGCAAGTTTTACCAAAGGTTTTAACTTTTTTGCCTTTCTTTCTTTTCTCAGCCGGCACTGCCAAAAAGGATATTGTATTCCTCCTTGATGGCTCTGATGGCACAAGGAATGGTTTCCCTGCCATGCGTGATTTTGTTGAAAAAGTGGTGGAAAAGCTGAATGTGGGAGAAAAAACGGACCGTGTTTCTGTGGTCCAGTTCAGCAGAGAGGCTGAAGTCCATTTCTATCTAAATACGTACAATACAAGAGAGGATATTGTGGAAGCGGTCAGAGGGCTTAGACACAGAGGAGGAAGACCCCTCAACACCGGGGCGGCCCTCCAATATGTCAAGGACAATGTCTTTACAAACTCATCGGGAAGCAGACATCTGCAAGGTGTCCCGCAAATGTTGATTCTGCTAACTGGGGGAAGGTCTTTTGATAAAGTTGACGCCCCAGCCTCTGCTCTCAAACAGCTGGGCGTCTTTGTGATTGGTATTGGAACAAGGACCTCTGACAATAGAGAGATGCAGAAGTTATCATATGAGCCTAATTATGCGCTCTCAGTATCTGAGTTCACGGACCTTCCTAGTGTCCAAGAACAGCTCTCCTCTGTCATGAGCACAGTCCGTGGCAGGGCTACACCTTTGCCACCAACAGTGACGGGTAAGAGAGTGACACATTTCGACTTGTGATGTTTTGTAGGATGCTATACGAATTGAGATCATTTGTATTTCGCCAAGCCTAGCTCAAAAAACTAAAGTCCGACGATCCCTTAGCTGTGCTAGCAGAAAAGGACAAAAATTTGCCTTTGGATGTTTTATGTTACTATATAACTTCCTTACAGGAAGAATATGCTACTATAACCTAAAATTGTCCCAACTCTTATATTTCATAGTGGTGACACAGCAGCCAGGAAGGGATTTGGTTTTCTTGCTGGATGGATCTGATGGCACTAGAACTGGCTTCCCAGCAATGCGAGACTTTGTCCAAAGGATAGTAGAGACACTTAGTGTGGATGACAAAAAAGACCGTGTCTCGGTGGTTCAGTACAGCAGGGATGCAGCCGTCCAGTTCTATTTGAACACGTACATGACAAAAGGCAAGATCCTTGATGCTGTAAGGGGTTTGAGGCACAAAGGCGGAAGACCCCTGAACACAGGAGCAGCTCTCCAGTACGTGAGGGATAACATTTTCACTGCCTCTGCCGGAAGCAGGCAGCCAGAAGGAGTTCCACAGGTCCTAGTATTGCTAAGTGGCGGAAGATCTTATGACAGTGTTGACGCACCAGTTGCTGCCCTCAAACAGATGGGTGTCTTGATCTTTGCAATTGGAAGCAGAGGTTCGGACAGAGGAGAGTTACAGAAAGTATCCCACGAACCCAGTTATGCTCTGTCTGTGTCCGAATTCACTGACCTTCCCAGTTTCCAACAGCAGCTTCAGGCCTCTGTGGAGGCTGTGGTTATTGATGTCACCCCTGAGTTGCCAACTGTACTCGGTATGTTATCAAGCATGTTTTCCTTTAGGGGCCCATGGTTTATCTTTTCTCATTTCAACACACATAGGGATTGGAAGGAAGTAGGAAATGTTTTTACGTCCCAATATGCTTTGCACAAAAAAACGTACCCTATTATTTTCTCTTGTCAACGATGTTCACGTTACATGTTGTTCATTGCTGGATTTATGAAAATAGATAGACCAATATTTATTTAATTGTTATAATTAAATTTATAACAACTTAAATTAGTAGTATAACGTGAAAGACATGGTTTTTTATGTCTATTTAGAATTTTACTCAAATACAAATACTTCACCCCCCTTAACAAATACAGATACAAATGCCGGAGTGTGCTTTGCACACTCCTACTTAACACAAAAGCATTTAAAGCATCTCCATGTATTTAGAGCTTCAAGCTTGAACAGCAAGGAAAAATCAATAAGGATTTAGGCAAAAACAGTAATCAGTGTAATAGAAGGGAAAATAAAAATAAATAAAAATAAAACAAAGAATAGTAAATTTTAAAACTACCTACCATAAGAACGCTATAACTATATTACTTTGTACACAAGATGAGCGCTACGGTCAAACTAATGCCCTTCAAAGACTCAAAGGTTTTCAGATAACATTTATTTATGTCTTTTAAATCTACATGAGTTTTCTCTTCCCATTTTGGTTTCCTGAATATTCTTTTTGCTTCTCACCGTAGTGCACCAACATTTACTGGCAAGTGAGCCAAGATCTACATTTTAAGCCTGACAAATACTGGCTTGTTTTGTTAGTGCTAGAGTGTAATCTGGATTTTTCCAGCTGCCCACACAACCCAAACTACCAGAAGAAAAGAACTATTGTCCGTTTAAATGGTAGAAATTGCTCTGCTGGGAAAGCACTGACAGATCAGCAATAACACCTAAATCTGGACTACAGATAACCTTAAGTCATGTCCCGATGAAGTACACTGCTTTGAAATCAGGTCTACTTCTCACTGGGTTGGGATGATTTTGATTGTAGTTTTTAACATTGTCCTTTTGCTTCCTTTTGCTACTCTTTCAGCTGAGTCACAAGGTCCTCGGAAGGACATTGTTTTCCTTGTCGATGGATCTGATGGTGTTGGACGAGAATTTGCAATCATCCAGGAGTTTATTCGCAGGGTGGTGGAGAGTCTCAACGTGGGTGAAAACAAGATCCGAATTGGTGTGGTCCAGTACGGTGACTCGGCCCAGGCTGACATACATCTCAATACATACAACACAAAAGAAGGCGTCCTAAACGGCATCAGGGAAATGAGACAGCTTGGAGGAAGACAGCAGAACCTCGGCCAAGCCTTGCAGTTTCTCAGTCAGGATGTCATGATACCAGCAAGGGGTAGTAGGAAGCAAGAAGGCTTGCCACAGTTTGCCATTGTTGTGTCGGGTAGGCCATCAACAGATGACATCAACCGTCAAGCCTCTGCCCTCAAACGATCGGGAGTGATCTCATTCAGCATTGGCACAAGGGACATCAACCCAACAGAGCTAAAAGTGGTTTCATATATCCCAAATTACTCCTTCACAGTTGATGATCTCCCTGGCTTGTACACAGTCCAAGAGAACCTCATCACCACAATAACAGAGTTGTCCGATGATGATATTGCGAGATTAAGGCCTCAATTCATAAATTATGAAGGTAATTTGTTTTAACTTATGTTGTCTGTACAGCTCTTAGTAGTTATTTATCCACGAATGGTGGTATATGAATAAAATGTACTTACTTATTCACCAGAATTACAACAAGCTTTAATACCCCTATAACAGTGCTGAAATGTCCTTAGACCAGATTGCCAACTCTAAGGGAGCCCCACACCATTTCTCTCCTAATGATGAAACAGATGCTGTGGTTAAAAGTTAAGTAGCAGAATGAGAATCAAAACTTAGACACCCCTCTGTGATATACGTGGGTCTCTTTCAGGGTTTCCTTGTACTAAGGTATCCTCAGAAAATATGCAAAGGGCAGGACGACATCCTGTGGTTTAGTAGATTTATGCAACCAAATTAAACATCTAAAACTTAAAAACATCACTACCAGATCTTCATGGTACAGTGAAATTTTTGTGTTTTCTGTTCCTAATCTGGAAATAATCAACAATTCTACAGTTAAAACGGCCTCAGATGATTTGGGGTCTTTAGTTTGGCTTTTTAGCAATAGCAGTCCTTCAGTTGCACAGTTGTCTCAAACGAGCACTGATAATTATAAGCAAAAGTATACTTTTCCACCTATTGCTATTGAGTTAGGTGTCAAGGCTGCCAATGCTTGAAACCGATTTTCAGCTTGAGTGTTCGGTAAGAGTCAAACAAAACATCACTTATCAACAAATCACATAGGAAATTCAGTTAAATTTTTTCTCAGTGGGAAACTATTTTAAGTTACAGAGTTTGAAAATCAGAGATATCTTTATTTCATACAATGATTAAACATAAATAATTAGCTCAATGAAATTCTTTGGTCTTCAAAAATCCAGTCACTTTGAAGGTCGTATTGATTCTCTACTGACCTGTAAAAGATTGGCGAACATTTTTTTGTCCAAACGTCCCATATTTTCCCCTTTATTTTTACGTCTAAGTGAGTGAAAATTAATCAAAGCACTATCCCCTGGTTGTGTTTCAACAGTAATCATGCCACCACCAGCAACCGGAGATAAGAGGGATGTTGTATTTCTCATCGATGGCACTTACGCAAGGCGTAATGAGTTCCCAGCAATTCGTGAGATGATAGGAAGAGTTGTGGACCAGCTGGATGTAGGACTCGATAGGGTCAGAGTTTCAGTGGTGCAGTACAGCGATGATGCAAAGCAAGAATTCCTTCTCAACGAGTACTCCACGAAAAGCGAAGTCCGCCAGGCTGTGTCGAGAATCAGAAGCAAGGGTGGAAATGAGCTCAACACGGGCCGCGCCCTAGAGTGGGTTACCAGGAACATCTATCGGAGATCTGCAGGAAGCCGTGTTGAGGAAGGAGTCCCTCAGTTCCTCATTCTGGTTACAGGTGGTCGGTCGACAGATGATGTGTCAAGACAAGCTGAACAGCTAAAGAGAAATAATGTTGCCCCTGTTGCCATTGGTTCAAGAAATGCAGATCCAGTTGAGCTAAGGCAGATCTCCCTAAGGCCTGAGCTTGTGTATACCGTTGACAGTTTCCAACAACTTACAAGAGTGGAACCACAACTAATTAATTCAGTCAAAACAATTTCCACCTCTGACATCAGCAGTTATACTCCAACAGTGAGCATAGGTGAGGAAAGTTGTTTATAGAGTTAATGTTGAAAGTAATTACTGGATACCTGATGGAATTAATTTTCATTTGTCTGTTGCCATATTTTTATGTTTATATTGCAGCCACGCTAGATCTTGGGAAAAAAGATATCATCTTCCTCATTGATGGCTCAGACAGCACAGGTCCCACTGGAATTGCCCATATTCGAGACTTCATGGTTAGCATCATCGAACAACTTGAGGTGCGGCCTGATAAAGTTCGTGTCGCTGTTGTTCAGTATGCAGACAGATCCAAAACAGAGTTCTCACTCAATACACACAACAACAAGCAAGATGTGCTCTCTGCTGTCAGACGCCTTCGTCAGATGGGTGGACGCTCTTCAGAACTGGCCAGTGCCATTGATTATGTCTTAGAGAATGAGGCGAAAACATCTGCTGGCTTACGTCCAAATGACGCCTCCCAGCATCTTGTAGTTCTCACAGGGAGACGTTCCACTCAACCACTTTCAATCTCTGGACCTCTGCTAAAGAACAGTCAGGTGAACTGCATTGGTGTCGGGGCTGGGAATGCTGACAGAACTCAACTAAGGGAAATTGCCACAACCTCAGAAGATGTTGTTACAGTGCCTACATTCCCCAGCTTACTGAATGCAAAAGAAAAGGTGATTTCAAGACTGAGTAAGAATCCAGTAGGCGATGTCATTCCTGACATAACTGATCCTCCACGTAAGTCTTGTAACTATCACATGTTTTACTTAATATGTGTACCTGACTATAAAGGCAAAGTAGATGACATTGTTTGAGATTTTTTAGTATTTGGGGAAGTTTCACTAGGACTCAAAAACACAAATAAAACTCTACAAAATGAATAATAGCCGACTGCACAAAGTATTTTTGAAGCTTCTAAAACGTCAAAAAAGTAAATAAGGTCAAATACACTGCACACACTTGTAGAGATTAGGAGGGTAAACATTCATTAAAGTAGATTTGCACAAGCATACACTTATTTTTGCCCTACAAAGAAGTTTGAACATACTGAGAAATAATTACCATTATTTCTAAATAAATTATTTATTTGACTGTTTCATGATAGTTTATCTATGTAGACATAACAGTATATTTCCAAATCCAGGCATTTGTCAGTAGATGAGCAGCAGTATTACGGACAAGTCGTAGGTGATTTAGTGATGTTCTGTTGGTACCAAAATAGAGGGCATTACAGTAGGCAAGCAGAGCGCTGACAGAAGCATGAATAGCTTTCTCCAGGTCAACATGGCAAAAGAAGGGATTGACTTTAGTCAGAAGTCAAAGCTGGCAGAAATTTGCTCTGATAGCAGAGGCAAACTTTTCATCACATTTCAAACTATTCTCAGACATTACACCAAGATTTCTGACCACATTGTTAAAGTGAGGGTCAAGAGAATCAAGATCTGTGACAATTAACTGGTTATTAAATTATATTGAAGGTGAAAACAGAATGCATTCAGTCTTGCTTTCATTTAGAGAGGAAATTGTTCGACAGCCAGAGTTTAATGTCCTTTAAGCACCTATGGATGGATGCTAGGGAACTTGCTAAATTTGGCAGTACTAGCAGATAGATTTGCTAGTTATCTGCAAACAGATGAAAAGAGACATTATAGTGATGAAGTATTGATCCCAGTGGCAACATCCCAACAAAAATACAGAATGGGTTCCAGAGTGGATCCCTGATGTACGCCAGAGGTCAAAGGCAGTGAAGTGGAGGAGAGCTAATCAATTATAACTGAGAAGGTTCTGTTTATAAGGCAGGAAAAGAACAACAGCAGCACAAGATCGGCCAGGCCGACCTGTTGTTCCAGCCGTCTGGTGAAGAGCTTTCTCTAATGCATTAATGTGATTTCAAGATCATTTTCAAGTTGTTTTGGCAAAGCCAGCTTTGTTGCTTTAAGATATAGGCTTAAATTAATTATTTTCACAACAAAACTAGCTTTATCATAAGTAGCTAACAAAATAACTTAACTATTTCGCAATTTTTTAACCAAAATATCTTTTGATTTTCTGCACATTTCTAATTTTGCACATAGCTGTAGTGACACGTCAGCCCTCAGAAAAGCTGAACTTATAGAGGCATTTACTTTACTTTTGATTATGTTACAACTGTAGCACAAGCATTTAATTATAAATAATCTCTACTGGCATTTGGTTTTTGAGTCCAAACAGAGAATTCATAGATGTATTCCTTGGTTTTGGTTTATGTTCTAGTTGTCCAAGATCTTTATCTGTACTCACACATTTTTTCCTATAAATTCCTTTTCTTTTAGCTGACGATACACTTCCAATCAAAAAAGCAGACATAGTATTCCTAATGGATGGATCCATCAACCTGGGCAGAGAAAACTTTGTTGTTGTCAGGGACTTCATTATGAATCTGATTGATCTGTTCTTCAACGATCAAGACAACCTACGAGTTGGCCTCGCTCAGTATGCCGAAGATGTGACCGATGCCTTTTACCTCAACACCTACAGCAACAGGGACGATGTCGTACAAGCTATTGCCGAGTTAGAATACAAAGGTGGACGCAGAATCAGAACCGGAGACGCCATTCGCCACATTCAAGATGTCCATTTTACCAAGGAGAGAGGAAGTAGGAGAGATGAAGGCACACCTCAGATCCTCATGCTTGTCACGGGAGGTCGGTCAACCGATGACGGGAAGACAGCAGCGTTGGCACTGAAGAACAAAGGTGTGAGAATCTTTGCTGTTGGAGTGGGTGATATTCAGGATGAGCTGGAAAACCTGGCAAGTCAGTCTTCAACCGTGGCCAGAGCACAGACTTTCCAGGAGCTGTCAGAGCTCAATGAACAAATCCTGGAGGCTTTGGAAGATGAACTGAAGGGGAAGCCTTGTGTTGATTCACAACCAGCAGCTAGACGTAAGAGGAAATTATTTTGGCTATCATAACTAACTTTTACAAGCAAGGTGGATAACATAAAATTTGCTTTTTACAATAGAATTGACATGTTTTTATCAATCAGGGATTCATCAAATATCTAAACTATAACAATGCTGTTTTACAGCCTGCAATGTTGAGGTGTTGGTTGGCTTTGACGTGTCTGGCCAGAACATCTTCAGCACTCAAACTAACCTTCAGAGCAAGATGAATGCCATTCTGCAAAGGATTTCCAAAATGGCACCAATCAGTTGCTCAGGAGGGCAGAACCCATCTATCCAGATAGGCATCCAGGCCCTGGATTCTGCCTCTGAACCCATTCAGTTCGACTTCAAGGACAACCCTGATGAGCTCTTTGAGGCCTTCAGAGGCCTGCAGAGTCGGGGCCCTTTCATCCTGAATGCTCAGACCATCCAAGCCTACAATAACCGCTTCAAAGCCAGACAAGCCGACACCATCAAGGTTTTTTTTTCTTTCAAACATCTAAAAAATGACCTGTATAGCTGCAATGAAATCCTAAACTGATCCTTGTTTCCACTGTTAACCTGAAGGTTATCATTCATCTGACGGACGGTCTTGATGCTTCATACGCAATAATTAAAAGACGAGTTGAAGAGCTTCGTCAGTCAGGTACCGAGACCTCACAGGAAAAACTTTATAACCAGCAAGCATATTTTATTTCCTGCCCTGCCAGAGCTCTTTTTATCTTCTAAAACAGGAGTGAACAGCTTCATTCTGGTTGGGCTGGAGCGAGTACAACAGTTTGAGGAGGCTTTGCTCCTGGAATTTGGTCGCGGCTTTAGGTACACAAGACCATTAACACTCAACATCATGGACCTGGACTATGAGCTTCTGGAGGAACTGGTGGGTGCAGATAAAGTCTAATTGATTCATTTCCTGGCAGTTATAATTGCTTAGAAACCTTTTGAAAAAATATTTTTTTTTTCCCTTCTAGGACAATATTGCAGAGAGGGAGTGTTGTGGAGTTCCTTGCAAATGCACTGGGAACAGAGGAGACAGAGGGGGGGTCGGACTGCCAGGGTTTAAAGTAACCTCAACTGAACAATAAAATATTCTTTCTAAGCCCTGTTTAGATGTCAAAGAGAAAAACTAATAATTTCATTGGCCTGTCGTCTAGGGTGGTCCAGGACTACCAGGAAGCCAGGGACATCCTGGTGACGAGGGTGGACCAGTAAGTCTGAATGTTCTTTGCATTCATGCTGGATTGTGAACATCTTGCTTGCTTACTGTTTACATATCCAGCTTCTATTTCCTGTAACCACAGGGAGAACGAGGTCCTCCTGGTGTCAATGGTACCCAGGGCTTCCAGGGATGTCCTGGTCAGAGAGGTGTCAAGGTACTATTTGAAGTATTTTTTGCAATTTAGCTTATAACTGTAATCAAATGCATTTTAGTTCATTTAAAGCGATTAAAAACTTCATCTTTTCTTTTTTAGGGCTCTCGTGGGTTCTCAGGGGAAAAGGTAAGTGTATTTTTTAAGCAATGATGGTATATCATACAACATCTACAACTGTCTAAAGAACTAGTGCTTTGCTTCAGGGTGAATTAGGAGAAATTGGACTTGATGGGATCAACGGAGCAGAAGTAAGTTTGTCTAATATTATAAATACATTTTCTCAAGTTTTCTGCTGTATTTTCCTTCAATGTTGTGTTTAACTGCTGTCTTTCATGTTCTTACAGGGTAAAAGTGGAGTTGCTGGGCCCCCAGGCGACAGAGGAAACCCTGGCAGAAGAGTAAGAACATTTCTAGTTTCAGATTTTTCTTCAGACGCACTTTAAAAAAGGCATGAAAAACTCAATCTATCGTGTCTTTTTAATCTTTAGGGTCCTAAAGGAGTTAAAGGACAAGCAGGCGACATTGGACAAATGGGAATCAGAGGAGACCCTGTACGTACTGATGGTTGAAATACATCCTGTGAGCTTTGTTAGGACAGCAATGTGGCGCTGTTGTTAGCACCCCACAGCTAGAAGGCCTTGAAACTGTCTTTTGTTCTAACCGTGTGTGGAACCGTACTCCAGCTTCCTCTACAGTCCAAAAACATCAAATTTGGGTTAAACTGGTCACTTCTACAACTCTTAAATATGAGTGTTCAGATGTTTGTTTTGCATGCGTGTCAACTGGTGATTGAACCTGTTACTTAATGAATGCTGGACATGAGAATGGATGGAAGGAAAACGTTTTGGTTATGGTTACATTGAGTCAGTCGGTACAGGCTGTTCTCGGTCCTTGCTCTAAAATACAATAAAATAAAGTGTAATATGAAATTTCAGTAATTCAATTTGTATAATTTATTTACATGGCTTTTACCACATTTACCCAAAAACTGGTCTTAAGCTAAGCTAAGCAAACTAAAACTGGGGTAATTGTTTCTCTTTTCATTAGGGAACAAGAGGACGAGATAACAACACGCCGGGACCTAAGGGAGACCGCGGTGATGGCGGACCACCTGTACGGTCTTCCTGATTGAAAGAAGAAAACCCTTTACCTTTTTTTCATTTTGATGTAATAATTGTGAATGAAATGTTTGTTTTCATATGACAGGGAGTTCCTGGGGAAGATGGATCAAAAGGAGGTCCCGGTGACCCCGGCAGAGAGGTAAACATCTCTTTAGCTACAAACTCTCCAGATTACCTTTTATAGTTCCAATTGTCCTTTACATATTTTATGAGTCTCTCTTTGGTTTGCACATTCTGTGTTTTATGTCCTCTCTATTTATTTACTATTTTTATACTATTTATGTTACTTTAAGGTTTTATTGTTGGCTCTTTTCTGTACAGCACCTTGGTTGACTGCTATGTCATGTATAAAGCGCTTTAGAAATAAATATGGTATGGTATTCCTTGTTAGCAGAGACCTGATTCTATCCATTCCTTTTTAAGGGCCTTGATGGTAGAAGAGGCCAACCGGGAAGCCCTGTAAGTCCCTTTCTGAGATATTACTGCATATGCCAATATTTGAGTAACTCTTAAAGTGACAGTAACACCATTTTGCTACTCACTGAAGGGAAACCCTGGGTTGCCCGGAGACAGAGGTCTGGCAGGACAGCCTGGTATTGCAGGTTCCAGAGTGAGTTTAATCTCTTTCCTTCTACAAGAAACTCCAGATGATAAAAATGTGGTGAATGTGCTAAAAGATTTCCTGGTAATAATCCAAATTTTGATGGCAGGGAGTGTTATCCATTTGTTTGACTGTAACTGGCTTCATTCATTAGTCATCAGCTGATGATATGAAAGATCAACCTAAATAACCAAGACTGACCCGGTCTTTTCCCAGGGTAAATCTGGACCAATTGGTCCACCAGGACCCAAAGGGGAGGATGGAAACCCAGGGCCGAGGGTAAGAGAACCAAGTAAATCTGTTCTTCTTTATCTAGGATTGCATTCTATACCTAAACCAAAATGTTGTGACGTTTTAATGCTTAGGGTCCTGGAGGTAAACCGGGGGCAGCTGGAGAAAAAGGGAGAAGAGGACCTCTTGGACGCAAGGTACAGAACAGGACTAAGTTTGATGTGTCTCTTGATTAATTTATGAGGACTGTTAGCGCTCTCACGTGTCTAGACACACGGATAGCTTATTTAAGCAAAGAGGGAAGAACTCCAGCCAGCCCAGCTTGATTAAATCCATGGAACCGGCGCTTGCAGCTCAAAAAACACTCCTCAAATGATTCATTAGTTTGGCATTTTCTTGAAATCCATCCCTGTCTTTTCCTCCTTCGCTGTGTATGGTTATCATGGTTTCTTTGCAGGGAGAACCAGGAGAACCAGGACCAGGGGGTGTTCCTGGACCCATTGGGCCCCATGGAGAGCCTGTGAGAATATAATCTTTTCATGAATCTGCTTTTAATAACATTCTTAATTGTAAGCACATTTTGCTAAATATTCTCTGATTTAATTTTTTTGATTAATCCATGATCTTTCCTATTATCACCATCTCCTAAAAACACTGCAGGGAAAATGCTCGTCCCTCTTTTTTCTCAGTTATAAAGGAGTTAACTCCTAATGATTGGGAAACCCCTCAAAATCCAAGGATAAAACATGTCAGCTTCCTAAAAACGGCTGAAAATTTTTTTATGGCATTATTTTTTCCACTTTAAATCTCTTTGTAACGGAGACAGAAAAATTACATATCCTTGAAATATGTTAATATTGGGACCAAGATGTCATGCTTCAATGATTTTAACGCTTTGGAGATCAGGTCCCCTTAAACCACATTTATAGAAATATATTGTGATCAGTTTCTTATCATACATAAATTATTTTAGCTTTTGGAGTTGTTTTTGTGAGATTTAACCTCTGCCACACCGGAAGTGATGGGGCATAAGGGAATCCTTTCAAATCAAATGACAGAAAACTATGGATTTTAATGCCATTTCTGACACAAAAGAAACTTTTAAAGTTTACAACTACTTATATTATGGACTAAAACCATACAGCTATGAAAGCAGAGAGAGACCAGGGAAGGATTAATAGCCAGTAGTGGGCATCTTACATCAAAAAAGTAATTAGTTATAGTTACAAATTATCAAAAAGTACTTTAGTTAGTAACTCAGTTACTACACTGTTATAGTAATTAGTTATTCAGCACAGTAACTGCAGCATTATTTTTATGTTCTATAACTCAGTTACGCTTCATAATATCTGTAAATGAACCCAAAAAAACACCATTTACAGTATTTTAGAATATTTGGTATTTGAACTTGAAGCTGTATGCACAAAAATAAAAAAATATACAAAAACTAAATATCGATCACACAAAATCACACTTGTCATTAAAGGGACTATATCATGCTATTTAACAGCTTTTAACTTCTGGGATAGACCGTTAGTGTTATACAGTATTAATTTGTCCTGAAATTTAACTTTTACTGTATCCTGTAGTTAATGTTGGACCACGAAAAGAAAAGTTTCTCTGTAAACCCGCCTCCTGCACCCCCCCGCTACGCTCCGCCGCTCTGCTGCGCTTCAGAGCCGGGAGTAGATCAAACTGAAACAAACAGAGCTAAGCTTCATCACAAACGGTATTCTCACAAGAATTTGAAAATCATGAAGTACCACAATGAAACTGTTACAATAAGGGCTCAGACATTTTGTTAAAAACTGGTCAATAAAGCTTATCTCAGTTGCTAAATCTCCAGGCTTTAGACAGAGCCCAAACAAACATAGCTGCATCCACTAAGCAAATCTTTCCAGCCCAGTAAATAAAAAAGCCGTGGGTTTTGTTTGCTCCCGTTTACTGAACTTTCTGAGATGCTACAGATCAATTACTTAACCACACAACGCTGTTATAAGATCACATAAGCAGCTTGATAAATGGCTAAGACACATTAGCATTAGCATTTAGCCATCTTCCTTCTCTGTCCATCAGGCGTCTTTGTTCTTTGATCCAGCTGCTGTTCTTTAGGAATGTAGAATAAAATCCTGTAATCCATGCAGCCAAACAGGCGTTTTCACAGAGAAAGTAAAAAATCCAACAAAAAAAGTGTTATGAACTGTGAGAAGGAACAGGCTACCAGCTTTTATCTGATTATTATTTATTGATATCTGTTTTATCGCTCTGTATGTTTCATTTGATTTAATTTTTAGGTTCGTTTTTAACTGATTATCATATCTTATCATTCTCTTATATTTTATAAATTGGGATGCTATCAGTCTTAAAATGTTATAAGTATTTTACTACTTAATCGCATTTTCTACAGTTTATTTTAATATTTTAACTTCTTATTTTAAATTTCCTTCCAGTGTTTACTCTGTGGAGGCCCTCTGCATCTGGGGTGGTGGTCGACTGTAGCTGCCTGGTTGCTCTCCAGGCAGTGCCTGGGTGGAGGTGGGGGTACCATCCCTCCCTCCTCTGGGCGCCCTGGGTCGGAGCCTTGGCTGCTGCTGCTGATCTGCTGCTGCCGATGCAGATGGCTCCATGATAGTGTTTCCTGACTCATCTGTACTCAGCCTACTGTTGCTTTTGTTTACTGTTGCTGTTATGTGTGTGGGAGATGGGTTGGAGTGTAGGGGGGCTATAGTTGGGATGAATATTTTATTTTGGGTTTGGGAAGGGTGGAGTTTGTGGGGTCATTTTTACATGTAAAGCACTTTGAGAGGCTTTTGTAGTTGGAAAAGCGCGTTATAAAGAAAGTTTGATTTGAAAGAGGAGGGTGTGTTTGGAACTCTATCAGAGGTAAGCTGCTCTGCCTGCAGGGGGCGGTGTAGACACCTCTAGCACTCAACCTTCAACCAGTGATGTCACTGGTTGAACACTCAGTCGATTTCTAGGAGAGGGAGGGGCAGCTGCTCAGAGAGCAGGATTCAGGAGGATTACTCAGACTTTAAGCTAAAAACCACTCTGGTGGGTTTTTATGAGAAAATTGCATTACCAGGTGGTTGATAACTCCAAAAACCTGATTTTGCATGATATAGGCCCTTCAATGTGCAAAACTAAGACAAGTTTCAGTTAAAAAAACAAAGGAAAATCTGTTTATGAAGTTTTTCAAATGTATGCATCTGACATATTGCACGTTAAATAGAGCGCTATGTAATTGGCTGTAGTAAGAAATTTTTAGACTGATTTGGTGTCACCTGGTCGAATGAATTTGAAGAAAGAAAAATACAATTGTACAGTATCATATTAATAAGAATATTACATTTGTTAATAAAAATAAAAATGGTTGTGTTACCTTGTTAGTCGATCTCCCAGGTATTTTCTAAGATGCATGGGGATTTATAGAAAACCAAATCTTAATCAAAACCACTGCCTTCAAGAGCGAGCCTTTGGAAGTGATGTATGGGGTCCATCAGCACAGTTCTGGAGCAAAAAGCTGCAGAGTGCGCAGCGGCACGGAGCGCAGGCAGTGGAAATTAGGGGTGAAACGTTGGAGAGGGTCTCTGCTTTAAGGAAACTAATGTCCATCGAATATCCAACTAAAACTAAGTTCACTGCGGTGTTTACAGCATACAGTGAGACAGCGAGAGCACTGAGGGTATCCGTCCAATCCGCAATTATCACTGACACATGCTCTCTCTTCCTGCAGCTGAAGTGTGTCTGTCAGAAATCCTGACATCGCTGCACTATATTAAACCCCGTTGTAGTAACGCGCCACTTTACATCCCCAATAACGCCGTTGCAACGGTGGAAAAGTAATTAGTTAGACCACTCCATTACCTTAAAAATAACGCAGTTAGTAACGCTGTTATACTTACTCCCGTTACTCCCAACACTGTTAACGGCCAAAACAACCTTGCTAAGCGAAGCTAACGTTGTTAGCCTGGGTGCTGCAAGCTAGCTTGACTCTTTCTTTTACAACCCACTTACCACATTGATTCTGATGTTTCATATAATTCTTTCAAAAAAGTTGCTATTTAGCAGCTGTTAGACAACAAGACTTACCAAACACGGATCCCGTTTGCATATCCCGTTGCAGTAATTTCAGCGTATAAGTGTAAGTGTAGCGATGTTAATGATTACTTTAATTGTTTTTTGATAACTAATTAAACCTATAAATTGATTAAGGCAACGTTATGTAACGTAAACATCCGGGTCAACAGAACGGTCATACAGGTTAAAGGAGACGCAAAATGATGGAGCAGTGCGTCCGATTTCGTGCCTAATACTCGCTCTCTTTTGCTACGCAGTATTTACTACATCTTCAGTCGACTAGTAGTTGCTACGTAGCATGTAGTACATATTAAGGATTCGGATGCAGTAAATGACATTTTCTTTTTTTTTTTCGTTTTAGTAAACCTTCAGACTCGATATCCTGACAGGCTGCTGTTTGTACAGCAAACACAATAATTCAATTTTTTAAAGAAAAATGAACGTAATGCAAAACTAGTGAACACACTTACTCTAGATAACATGACACTCGATCTGATAATTACCCACTGAGCTGAAGCAGCACAAAGCATATGACTCCCCCCTCTTACGTCATAGGTCAAAATTATAAAATATTTTTATAAAAATTTGTGCCTTATGAATTGTGAGATCTAAAAAAACCCTAATTTAAAGTTTAAAATAGTAATTTTTGTACATTTTATATGAATTTTAGAAAATATTTAATCTGTAATATGCACTTTAAAGGAACATTAGTTTTATGATAAAATAAAAATGTAATAAAAAGGGCATTTTCAGTTTGAAAGTTTTTGTCTTTAAGAACAAAGGTGTCACTGTTTGCGTAATTTTAAGCTTGTCTTATCTCAAGGAAATTTCAATCGAACGCAGATGGACTTTTACAATACTGATTATGTCATTGGATCCTTTGTGCTCCATGTCTTAACGACGGTCATTGGCGTACCGCCTATTGGTGGAGGTTAGGTTTCGGCTTCATTAGTGCCCTATTGTGTTATAACGACAGTCATTGGAGTCACAGTTGTTTTTCTTATTAGAGGTTAAATTGTTGAGTCTCCTGGGTAGGGATGAAAGTGCAGCATTTTAAATTGGAGATAGGTGATGTCTCAGGCCTCCTCCTCTGTTTAGCGATGGTTTCTCTACTTTTACATAGATGGCTTCTTTTACTCCTCTTTCAAACCATCTGTCCTCTCTGTCTAATATCTGGACATCGCTGTCCTCAAAGGAGTGGGCTTTCTCCTTGAGTTGTAAATGAACAGCAGAGTCCATGCCTGAGGAGTTAGCTCTCCTGTGTTGGACCATGCGTTTGTACAGTGGTTGTTTGGTTTCACCAATGTAGAGGTCCTTGCATTCTTCATTGCATTGGATTGCATAAACCAGGTTGCTTTTGTGTGTGTGGTGTTCTGTCCTTGGGATGCACTAGTCTCTGTCTGAGTGTGTTGCTGGGTTTGAAATACACAGGGATACTGTGTTTGTTAAAAATCCTCCTGGGTTTTTCAGAAATCCCAGACACATATGGAATGATAATAATTTACCAAATTCCATTTTTTATCAATATCATCCAGTAAGTTTAACCAATATTCATTTAAACAAGTGTGAAGAAAAGAATATTATGAAATATCACCAGAATCACTAGGGTTCCAAAACTTACTCTTATTTTCTATTCAGGGTCAAGATGGCAGAGATGGAGCTGGTCCAAAGGGTGAAAAAGGAAGAAAGGCAAGTGATCTTTTACTACATGAATTACTAGAAAAAGCTCAGTAATATATATATATATATATATATATATATATATATATATATATATATATATATATATATATATATATATATATATATATATATATATTTCCGTTTAAGGTCAGGTAATTGATAAATTAACTTTCTCCATGTTTAATGGCTACATACTGTTTCTTGAAGCCATTATTATAAATTATTTCCTAACATGTGCTCTTCATTAAAGGGCGATGATGGTTTCCCAGGATTCCCTGGACCAAAGGTAGGGTAAGGTAACATTTTCATGAGAAAACTCTGGTGATGCAGATTGTTTGCAGCTATTTTCTGTTCTTCGATGGTTTCAGGGGGCAGCTGGAGACCCTGGCACAGGAGGTGGACCTGGACCCAGAGGAAACCGTGGACAAAGAGTAAGTTTATATATCAGAACTAGATTTCATCATGTGATTATGTTAGTGTCACCCTGATACAGTTTTCTTCATGGCACTACTAAATTTTTGCAGCAATATTTCTAAACTGAATTACTTTGCATGTATTTTAATTTGAATGTTGACTCTTTCAGGGTGTCTCTGGAAACAAGGGCACAGAAGGGCAGAAAGGAGAAGTTGGATATTCTGGACCCTATGTAAGCACACAATTGTACACAATCGTCTCCCAAATGTCTGTTTTTACTAAATCGCCATTGTGATTTTGGAAGGACCACTTGGATCAAGCTCTGTGCATTTCACTTCACTGTGATTGATGCCCAATTAATATATTTTTGTAGTGGTTGTGATGTTAAACTAAGAAGGAAAAAGAGGGTGATGAAAAAGGGACAAAATCTTGGTAGCCCTAATGTATACAATGTGTATTTAACATGCTTACCGTTTAGCTTTTAAACCAGAGTTTTAAGTGTGGTTTTAGTTGCCTTTTATTATTATCTGAAGTCTTCCAGCTCAGATAAAAAAAGAATCAGCTTCACTGTTAAGATGTCTGTAGAATTACAGTAGATTTCTTTAACAGATCCCACAATCACAATATTTGGTGAAGAGCATTAGCATTGTATGCTAAGGTTAATATTAGCATGTTAATATAAGTGGCAGCATGCTCTGTCGGACACAGTATATATCCATATATTTAAACTCAATTAAAACAAAATAAAATCCTTTTAGCATTTGCGTAGCTCATACTAATTAATTAATTCTTTAAGGCGTTGGTCTGTGTTGCAGCAAAACTGAAAAAGTCTGACTGAAAACACTGTTTTTGTAGGATAGTATCATGAAGAGGATCCTCAGAGTTTTCCATATTTTCTGTTTTATTTCATTTAAAATAATTCTTGCATCCTAATGTCCAGTGGTTCCACAGTAGCGCCAAGAACAGAACCAGCCTTCCACATTAGGTTGTCGAGCCCTTTTCAGTCCCTGGCTCTGATGCTATATATATGCTCTAGTACTGCTTTGATTCTATATCATGAAACGTTTCTGGTGAAATACAGATAACTGTGTGTAATAGACAGTACCTGAAGTATTTGTAGTTTGAAAACTTCAGAATAGTGAGCTGCATACACACCAAAATGGTTACCATCATGGTTAGCTCCAGATAATCATGACACTAGCAATGTACCTCATAGCTAGCATCTTAAGTTAGCTCAGGCCCCAGTGCATTATGGTCTTTTTTGTATTTCTTTCTATTGTTGTTGCACCACATAGAACATTTGTAGAACACTATTTAGTTGTAAAGTATTTTTAACAAGTCTAAAAATGACAGTAATTACTTTTGGATGCTAACATTAGCATGTATTAGCATTCTTTGTTAGCTCAGGTTTTATTTTGACTAATGGAGACTAAAACATTGGTACATAACCTTTGTTTTACTTGATTAGAGCAGGCTATAAATGCTAAGGTGTTTCAACAGGTCTGAAAATCGTTATGTTTACCTGTAGATGCTAACTTTAGTTTCCTATGTGGCTCGGGGTCGCAGGGCTTTGTTGTCTGTTTTGACCTACACTGTACTAGCTTACATGTTGCATATCTAGAGCAGAGTTCTTTATATTTATACCTTAAAGAGGAACTTTAGTAATAAACTCACGCAACATTACCTTTGAAAAATATAGTTTTTAGGTTTTTGCGAAAGAAGACTGATATTTTTATTTTATTTTTAAATAGAAAAAAAACACACAGTTTCCATCCTAACCTACTGGTACTTTGGTATGATTGTTGTGGAAATTAAATGCAATTATTCGACCAAAAGCTAGTCTGCTAAAACCTACACTGCATTATTAAATATGTATCTAAAAAAATGACTGCCTATTTTATTTTTATAAAAATTATTAACTTAAAAAATATTAAAAACTACTGTGGAAGGTCCAAGGAGCCACTCAAACCTCTGGGGCTGCTGGTTCCAGACTCGTGTTCTGAGTAAAGATGGAACATAAGATAAAGACACAACATAACTATTGATGATAAATATGTTGGAAAGAAAGTAAGAACATCCTTTATTGTCTGTTAATGCACTTGTTTTGGCTCCTACAGGGTGCCAAAGGACCAAGAGGACCAGGTGTTGTGGTATGTGTTTATTTTATCAAATAAAACCCTTTTCTGCATATTTTGATTACATATTTAGTTTCTTATTGTTTTTTTCTTTATAATTTTAGCAATGTGACCTGGTCAAGAAGATTAGAGATAATTGTCGTAAGTTTTCATGCTATATGGAATTTTTATATTCAGAATTCTTATTGTTCATGTTCAAGTACAAACTATTCCTTACAATATTGTATTTCTTTTATTTGCTAGCTTGCTGTTATGGTAAGTATAGAAGAGGTGTTGATTTGCACAAATATTTCAAACGGCCGTGTTTTGATGGTGTCCAGCTCTATGAAGTGAACCAGATCTTTTTGTGCATGGTCCTAGGTAAGCAGGAATGCCCGCTCTACCCCACCGAGTTAGCTTTCGCCCTAGACGTCTCTCAGAACGTTGACCGTCAAGTCTTCAACAACATGCGAGACACGACTGCACTCCTGGTCAAAAACATCACCATTGCTGAGAGCAACTGTCCAAGAGGAGCTCGTGTAGCTCTCACCTTGTACAACAACGAGGTGATCACGGAGGTCCGGTTTGCCGATGCAATGAAGAAGCGCCTCCTGGTAGATCGCATTGAGGGACTGCAAAAACCAAGGTCCAATAAGGAGGCGACTTTGGAAACAGCCATGAGCTTTGTGGCCCAGAACACCTTCAAGAGAGTGCGCAGTGGCTTCCTTATGAGGAAGGTTGCCATCTTCTTTGTTGGTCATCGGGTTAGGCAGACACAGAAAATCACGAACGCTGCTCTTCGCCTCCACGATGCTGGAATTGCCACTTTGTTGTTGGTGAACAGCGAGAGCAGAGAACTCAGCCGAGCAGTACAGGTACAACATAACCAAAGAAATGTTTGACTGGCTGCATGAGACCAGTTTATGTGTCATTAAACTTAAATAGCCGAATTTTTTATTCTTCTTATAAACCAGGTTAACAACACACAGCTTGCCCAGGTAATAGTTCTTCCCAGCGCTGGAAGTTCCCAGTACAAATCAGTCTTCCTAAAGATCTTGAGCTGCCATGTCTGCTATGGTAAGATGTTCATACTCAGGTTCATAAAGATTCATGTGAAACGAAGAATGTATTTATTTATTTGACAGGGACAGTACAATTTAACATAGTAAAAAACAAGCTTGTAGTTGTTGCAATGCAAAAATAGTTCATATCTAATGCTAAATTTCAACTTCAGTCCCTTGTTGGGCCTTTCTACAGAACATAAAAATTTACAATTTCATCCTAAAAACTTACACTGTACAAAAACTAAGTGCTGTTTAAAAATGGGTACATTCCTGTTTCAGTTTCGACCAAGACTTAACACTAGATGTGAACATTTTAAGCTCCGTCACGGTTTTAAGTTCACTGTGTAATTAGTTTCACAACTTTGCAGTTTTATATGCAAAAGCAGACTGACCAAATGCAGTCTTACGGCGAGGAACTGTACAGTTGTTACTGATGGAACCTCTGGTGACTGTTACTGTTTTGTCTCCGTATAAATGAACTAACTAAATACAATGAAGCTAAATATATCTTCACTGTATTTTATTTGGAAAAAAAACTTTTAGAAAGAAAGAAGACAGAACATCATGAGCATCTAATTATTTACATAAATGTCCCTTAGGATATGAACATATTTATAGAAAATTTTACATAATTCCCTAGTTACAGTTTTTTCAGTGAAAGAAAACTTTTAGATAACAAATAATTGCCATGGATGTATTTGCTTATTTTGGAGGTAATGTTTGTGAAAATACAAAAAACCTCAGTGTAGACCAGCTTTCACATCTGTAAATTCAACTCCAGCTGTCTTATCTGGGATGCATCTCATTGTGACGCCCCCTGGTGCTCGTCCTAGAAGTATTAGCTCTGCACATATCCTTTACATCTACATAATCAGTCTGGATGTGGAGCAAATTATGTCCAAGTTTGGCCTTTCCTCAACACCTTCAGACTCTAACACAAACTTGCATTTTATTTCAATTTAACATCTTTTTAATAATACTAATACTACTTTTTGCTTTCTAGATTCTTGCTCTCCAGACCAAGTTTGTGACTATCTTCCACCAACATCCGGCCGAGATCGGAGATCGTTGACTTCTGATGTGGACATCGACATGGCGTTTATCATTGACAGCTCTGAGTCGACTTACCCCTCCTTCTTCGTCGAGATTAAACGATACATAGCTCACGTTGTAGAGGCTCTTCATGTGTCTTCAGATCCCAAGACCTCCGTCCATCATGCAAGAGTATCTGTCATCCAGCAAGCTCCTTATGAATTCATCAACAACAAAACTGGGTTACCCATTCATGTGGACATCGGCCTGACTGAGCACACATCGGCTCAGGATATCATCCGGTTCCTGTCGGAGAAGACGGAGCAGCTGGAGGGTGGCCGTGCCCTGGCGTCGGCCATCGAGTCAACCGTGGAGCAGGTCTTTGAAACGGCGCCGCTGCAGCGCGACCGGAAGGTAATCGTGCTCTTTGTGACCGGAACCGTGCAGCAGGAAGAGGAGCGGCTGGTCCGCATCGCCAACGAGCTCAAATGCAGAGGATACTTCCTGGTGATCTTCGGCGTGGGTGAACTGGTGGGTCCCAGGGACGCTTACGTCCTTTCACGCATGGCGAGCGAACCTTCAGATGTCTTCTTCAAGCGCCTGGACCTCGCTTCTCACTTTTATGACAAGCACATCCAGACGTTTGGGCAGCTGTTTGCAAAGTATATCAGCTGTGAGTTCAACCCAGAAAACAACAATCACCGATTTAATTCTTCAATATGTTTCACAATCATTTCAGTTCTGCTCCACCAGGTTTTGTTTCACAAAATCGTTGTCTCTGCTTTTAAGTTGAAAAGTCACCTCAACAGTCTGAAAACTGCCAGTGGGTCCAAGGAGACCAGCCACTTAAAAGCCCCCGCTCACCTTCACACCACCAGGAGTAAGTTCTGTTAAGAAAACCTCTGCATGCATTACTGTCTACTGTTAATATGTATATAATTATGTATTTGCTGACATTCTGTTAATTCCCTAGAAAACACCAGAAACATCATGAAAGCCACCAAGCTGTTCACGAAAGAAAGCACAACGGTAAGACGTAGAAAGTTAAACGATGTGAATCTGGAGACCATTGACACACATTCAACTCTCCATTTCAGACTAAAACTTAGAAATACTTGCAGCAATATTCTGGATATTGTAGCACCTATCTTTTAATATCTGCATATTCCACAATAGTTTTTCTCTGGTTGTGTTTGGATATCTGGACCAACTCAAATCAGCTCTACTTGATCATCTAGAAAAGTAAAACTCAGAATATATGTTTGGATTATCGTAAAACAATTACAAATTCTTACAGTCAGCAGTTAATCTATGATATAGGGCTGGGCGATATGGCCTCAAATCTGTATTGCAATATAATCTAAAGCATGTGTGGTAATTATATCTATTGCAATACATGTTTTTTTCTTTATATTTGTCAAAATGACTGCGCATTCTCACTTTCCAAATACATTGCAGCATAACAACTTCCAAAAGGTTTAGAATGGTGATGAAAGAACGTGTATTTTGCAAAATGCAATTAAAAAATATTCAAATATTTTTTCGAAACAATGAAACAAAAAATTCTCACAAACTAAGCAAAATTAATATATTTTAAGTAAAATATAATCTTAATGTTATGAAAATAAAGTTCAAACTTTCCTGGTAACTTATAAACTAAATATTGCTCAACTGTAAACTTGCACATATTTGAATAAAAATGTTTAAAAGTTCAACAGGTTTCCGTCCTGTAAACTAGTGTGACGAATAACACTGGACATCAGTATTTATCTTTGTTGTGAACCAGGTCCAAAGCAAGTAAGTACAGTTTGATGACATTATCAAAATGCATAATCAGGATAGGGGGGTGTAGTCAATATCTCTAACTTTGGCTAAATTTACATCATTACTACCTAAACTACTACATTACTAACCAAAAGTCGCCTGTTTGGCATGTAATCCCAGAGTAAAATCCTCATGTCAAGGAACAATAATTTAGTCTTGAAAAAAAATAAAAATAAAAATCACATCACCCTTTTTAAAACAGAAAGCTCTTTGTATAATATATTTTTATAATGATTTAAGAATAAAAATATATGAAGTTTGTTGACATACATACTTTTGCTAATAAATATATTTTTTGAAACAAAAGATAATCATGTGAAATTATACCCTATGAAACGGTAAAAAAATGCTAGTACAGATAGTTACCCTGAGGTCCAATATTTGTCCTTTGTGCTCAGTAATGTTCCCGTACCAAACCTTTATTTCCATCCATGCATTTCTCTGAACGTACCATGCTCCTTTGTTTTTTCTGTTAACCCTTCAGATGCAGACGTGCTGCGCGTCTCCAATGTCACCTCCAGCAGCTTCAGGCTACAGTGGAGCAACTCAGAACCCAAGCTGTTTGTCTACTTTGAGGTGGTGGTGACCCGACTGCACGACCACAGCCTGGCTGTGAAGACCAACGTTTCAGGCACAGAGATTGCTGTGGACAACTTAGAAAGCTCTCAGACGTATCAGGCTGTGGTCACAGCGTACACAGCAGAGGGTCAGACCGTTTCCATCCGCAAGGGAATCATCAGAACCAGTACGTTAAAAATCCACAGAGACACAGACAACTTCACTGCTTACACACACTATTGTTCATCTCTGATTAATGCATTAAAAGGTAAAACTCACCAATTTGTCAGAAGCCGATAGAATTGTGTCTAAATTAGATTTTTTGTGATTATTGAATATAATCTGTTATCACGTTACTTCCCCTGCCAAATATGTTCTTGCATACATTATAATTTTTTACTACCTTTGACTTCACAAAGTGTCTAAACTTGTAGTTTTTGGAACATTCATTTATATTTAAATGCCCAAAATTCAGATGTATGAAAAGTGACCAGACCACAGCAGAGAAAGCAGCCAAGACTTGATGAAAATGTTCGATTCTATTTTAATTTTAGTTCGTTTTTACCATTTGTTTGGTAGTTTAGTTTTGGTTTTCTGAAAGTGCTTAGTTTCAGTTGAGTTTTTATTAGTTCCAGTAATAGTCCTTTTTTTTAAATATAAGTTGCATAATAGGGGGAAGAATAAAAGAAGAAATGTGTAAAAAAATGTATTGAATTGAGCCAGATGAACAACCATAAATATCCAGCAAATGTAAAGGATGTATATAAACAGAGTAATGTTCAAATATTCTGTAAACAAAATAAGAGCAGCTGTATTTTAGAAAGCCCAACAATATATGCAGTTCTGAAGAATAAATCACTGAATCTGACTCTAAACACGACAAAAAAAAAGCCATATTGCACATATTCTGGTAGTAAGTAATCCCAAATTGGACGCTAGGCGGACCGCCGCGCAGACGACTGAGGTATCCACCATGTTAGCACAATGTGGTACAGCGAGTTAAAACTACTACCAACAACCGACGCTAAAGATGGATCATTTGTTCATCAACACGCACAACCTAGCGGTGTTAGCTTGTTTGTTAACCAGGGCTTACCTGACTCTACAGTGATCGCTGCAGACTGTTACTAGTTTATTCATATTTCAATCGTTTCTTCTAACAGCTTCCAACCAAAGACGTTTTGAGTTTTCCTTAAACGGTGAGTCGATGGATTTCTATAAACCCTGCCCCCGTTTTGTTGTTTTTAGTCAAAGCGATCTGTGAAACCGAGACATGGTCGTGTCTGATTACATGGCACGCAATAAAGCGTCTGATAATCCTTCTAGTCTTTATACTAATGAATGAGACAGAAACGAAAACTTACCACATTTTTGCAAAAAAATTCAGTTCGTTTAGTTAGTTTTGTGAACAGTCATTAAAGTTTCAGTTAGTCTTTGTTTTGTGGCAAAGTCTTACTTTTATTTTTAGTGCAATTAATGAAAAAATTGGGTTTTTCACCATTAGTTTTGTTATTTCGTTAGTTTTCGTCAACGATAACAACCTTGAATGAAAGTAGTGATTGTAAAACCTGCGGCTGCTGTTTAGCTCGAAGCTTGAGGTCATCCAGTGAACAGGATGAGCCGTCCTGGTCTACAGATTAGGGTGATGGTGAGGAGGCCTTCCAAAGTTGTAGACTTTGAATGCAACCCCACAGATAACCAAATGCTAGTTAGAACATGTAGAAAGCTGCTCAGCTGTTAGTAGAAAGGTGAGAATGAATGAAAATAAGTTTAATACCTTATCTGCTGGGGGGTATGAATCCTTTTGGGCTCAGCTGTATGAAAACGCTGATACTAAAAAGCCTATTTTTTGTCAGAAAACATTAAGATCTATTCTTAATTTCGGAAACAAATATATTTTTTTACGATATGTTGGTTTTCTGACTCCATTTTCGTCTAATATAATGAATATAATCTTGTCTATAGCCCATTGTTGTATCATCAAGCTGTTCTTCGACTAATATTTTATCATTTAACGGCAAACACCCCTTCATGCTTAACTGATCCGCTGTAAAAGCGCCCGCCCTGCCTGAAGCAGGTTAGCGCACCGACAGTTTAACGAAGTGAAACCTGAAAGCTTTATTGTTGCTCATTGCTTCTTTCTCCTCACAGAAGCAGCCGGCCAAGGCATCAGTGCTGCAAACACGACACCAATGGACAAATCAGAAACTGGTAGGTTAAGCTGCATAAACACAGACAGAAATGTCTGTTCCACTGGGACCCCACCATGTAACCATAACTTGTGCTGATTTCTCTGAATTGTAGCTGTTGAGGTTCAGATCTGTGGGTCACCTGGACCACAAACAAGCTTTAATTTAAATCACTAAAATCGACTAACATATTTAGCAAAGAAAGTCACAACTAACTTGTAAGAACTCAAAAGTAATCGACTTTCATACTACTGACTTTATTTCTGAGTTATAATGCAGCCCTGACTTTTCTGGAGATCGTTCTTGTTTTTGTAGAAAAACTGAGTATGGAAGAACTCTTTGAATGTCTCAGAAGCTGCTTTCATAATTGTTTAACCTTCTGGTTTTTAACACATATTTGTCTTCCATATTTTGTTTTTAATCCTTACTCTCCCTATCTGTCCTACTGCACATGTCTGTCTGTTTTCCATGCTTTGTTTTATTTTGCATGTTGTAGTTAATGACCATGCAGACCCGTGCTCACTTGACTTTGACCCTGGAAAGCCGTGCAAAGACTATCAGGCAAAGTGGTTCTTTGACAGAAAGAATGGGTTCTGTGCTGAGTTCTGGTATGGAGGTTGTGGAGGCAATGAAAATAGGTTCGACACTGAGGCCCTTTGCTTGGCAAACTGCATGAGGTCAGGTGAGTTGTTACCTGGAGGAATGAGTTTCAGATCTGAGCGATACTGATATGTTTAAATTTATTTTAAACATAAATAATTTATCAAATATCTATGCTTGTGTTGTATAAAATGTCGAGTCCTCTATGGTTGATTGATGCTTTAATTCATAATAAACTATGAGTTCATAGCAGTCATTGCTCTAATATTGGATTAATTATTCATCTTTAATTCAATGTATTAGATAATCAAAAAATGTTAAAGGAAATTAGTAAACCAAAGCAAATGTTTCGTAATGCTAATCCTGAGATTTGCCTAAATCAACCGAGCTAATAAGCTAACCATGCTAGCTAATAGCCTGTAAGAACTCCCAAACCAGCGCTGAGAGATCAGAGTATATATTGGCCTGAAGAATATCATCTGAGGGCTTTTTTTGGGAAACATTTGCACTTTGGAATAAAGTTCAACAACCTGTCTCTGTCTAAATGATTTTTTTTATGGTTACTGTTTCTGCAGCCACGGAGCCTCCACCAGAGGAGCAGCAAACCGAACAGGTGGAGATCCTTCCTGCTGCTGGTGAGAACTCTTAACCATTTCATTTTTAGGAGGAATCATCAGCTTACAGTCGATATTGGCATTAAAATGCCAATTCAGAAATTAGCGTTGGGCTTTTAATTTTATCCTTGGATTTAATCTTTTAATTTATTTTTTTAAGTTGAAAACTGCAGTAATGTTAAGAGGTTTTAAACATCAAACTCCTCATCACTCTCTCAAAATGTCAAATTATGACACATCAGAGTTATAGTTTTTGATATATATTTTTGTTTATTTGGCAAAACTCACAATATATCCTGTGGCTTTTCCATAGCTGAGCCAGCCTTGAACCTTTAGCTAATAATATTAATAATAATAATATTAGTTTATATATCGGGTATCGGGAATTATTGTGTAGACAACATCAGTATATAAATGAATGAATGAATGCTTTTATTGTCCCATGAGGGGGTTAAATTTAATTCCAGTACAGCCTGATTAAGGAACATTGTTACACCATATGCAGAGAGATGATTTAAAATGAGTCAGCGTTGGTGGTACAGGGAAGGGAAAAAAACGCTCGTCTTTGTCCTGCTCTCAATAGGAACATGACAAAAATAACAGAAGAAAAAACGTCATTACATCAAAGCGCTTACTTAAACAGGTCACAGTATAAGAAACAGTAGGTTCACCAGTTGCTCACTGAAGTTGTGGGAGTTTAGAGGAACCAGCCAGGATGATGCTAATGTGCGTATGTTAAGTCTTGCGTACGTGTATCGGTGTGAGAAAGCCTTTCTCTCCTCTCTGATAGTCCCACAGTCTCTCTTCGGTTTAACTAATTGTTGATATTATTCTCTTGTTATTTTAGGCAGAGAGGGGGTAGAGGACCATCTGTCCGCTTTCTTCTCACAGGGATTGGAGATTGTAGACCAATGAAAGTCGGCAAGTAGGACTGGGCGATGTAGCGAAAATGTACAGATACCAAAATGTATGACTGTTACCGACGTCACTTTGCCTATGCCGGTAAATTCGGTGTGTAAAAACAGTTTAAGTTTAGTGGTGCTCCTGCCCCTTTAAGAAATTAGCGTTGCCTCGAGTCACGTGACTACGCACAGTCCCAGAGTGGGAAGCCCTGCTAACGCAGCTACTGTGTAGCTATATTTAGCAAGGGTTTCTGAAAAATGCGACTAGTGACAGATAAAGTGACTTTTTATGGTGTTATCGGATACTTACACTCTAAAGTGGAGCATGTATATTTGTTACTGCAGCAACGAAGCTGTGGAGCGTTTGTAGCCTAGCGGCTCCACCCGCCCTGTTCAGGTGGAGCAGACATTAAACCCATTGAGTTGCTGCTTGAAGCCACAGCCTGTTCCCACCTGTGCTCCGATTTAACTGCACACTAAAATCACAGTTTTCCCTCAGCCCCCGTCACTTTATCGTCTGGTCTGTGTGATCACTTCTGAGTTTAAACTGGACTAAGAAATACAGAAAGGAGCGGGAATCAAACACTGAATTAACAGGCTGTTTGAGGCCAATCAATAGCAAGAAGCCATCATATTTTAAAGAACAAATTATGTAAGTTTGGCCACTACCAGACTTTAAATACAGGAAAGTTCGGGGCAGGGGATCATTGTTATCGTCCACTTATTTTTATCGAGGTTAAATGCTCAATATACCGTGATATTAAGTTTTGCTCGTAACGCCAAGCAAGTCAAATTAGCCAATATCAACCATCCCTCATTTTTTAGTGTATAGGAATGAGAGCAGACATGCACATTGCAATGCCATCCTAGTGACACATGCAATATGAAAGTTAAGAAAAAGCAGAAATCACATGAAACTATGTTTTTTTTTTTACAAATCCTTTCAGAATGCGTCTTGCACCCTAGATTACAACCACATCAGCCAGATTGTTTGCAAACATGTGCATTCAGAATATCGCTGTTCTTCTGATCTACCTCGTTAATGAAAGCATGTTAATGTTGCTGCAGGATATCAGAGCTACCTACTGAGGCGTTAACCAGCATTAAGGATCTCTTGTTAAAACGTTAGAAGCAAAATACAGATTTGAGTGACTGAAACTGAAAGATGCAACCGCAGTTTCCTGATTTTTCCCTTCATCCCCTCTTCACAGTTGGTGTTACATCCGCGGACGTTTGCCAGCTTTCCAAAGAAGAAGGGAAATGTGCAAAGTTTGTTCTCAAGTGGCACTATGATGCTCCCAGCAAGAGCTGCGTCCGGTTCTGGTACGGCGGCTGTGGTGGAAACCAGAACCGCTTCGACACATCTGAGCAGTGTATGAAGGCGTGTGAAAAAACAGGTATGTGTCTCATGAAGTCTCATTAATCGACAGAAACAGACATTCATTGTTAGTGAAGACACAGAAACATTTAACATTCATTAAACCACAAAGATGATCTTTTATTCTTTAATGGAGCCTTATTCCTCTATCTTTCCCTGTATTCACTGCTCAGATCCTTTTTAGCTTTTGGCCCTTTAAAACGACCTCATTCCTTGATTAGACGAAGGCAATCATTAACTTCCAAATCTGTTTTCTTTTTGGATAATTACCAAAACAAGCCTGGTAGCAGTTACAAACTTAATGTTAGTTAGATGTTATTAAGTTACTTGTAGACTAAATAGCATCAAATGATTAAATAAGTAAAAGATACAATGAAGTTAATCTATTAAATAAGAACATTTTTTGGACATCTAAAATTATTTTAATGATAAAAAATCTTAATTTTAAACGTGTAGCTTAAGATTGATCTTGAAAAAAAGATTTTACAGTTTCAGAAATCTAGTTTATGCTTCTCCGTAAGCGAGTTAGCTCCCAGACAAACACGTTTTCCTTTTCTACGTCTCTGCTGTTTCGAAGCAATTACCCACCAGGACAGCAGGGGGTGCTGATCCTTTCTGATGGTTCTGATGCTCTGGTCAGAATCCACTCTAGGAGCAATGGCCGACAGAGAGAAAGCTTTTTGCTAGAAGTGCAGCTCATAGAACACGTGGAACCAAACCCAGCAGTCTGTTTTGTCCACTCGCCTCCTGGTGATTAGATAACCGGGCCGTGTTATTCATGAACAAGTTCACTGAACGATCGTTCATGAATTGGTAAATATTTTTGTTGAACATGAACTGAACTCACTGTATTTTGGTCTGATGAACGTTATAGTAAAAACGTTCATTCCGGGGTTTGTTAAAGGCGCTCTCCCACTGTTCAATTTTTTTCAAGCGATGCTCGATTGGTTAAAATGGGGGAAACAATAAATCTGGCAACACCAGTCATCGAGTCGCAACACACAGCCGTCAAACTGCGAAATATGCTGATAAATTCCAGTGACTGCAGCATCACCACTAATTTGGTATCAACAAATTACTCAGAATCTTTGTATGAACAACTTTGCCCGCTGGGTCTCAAGAAGCTACTTTGGACATCAGCATCCTCGACAGCAAACTTTATAGATATAAATATTGAAATAAAGAACCCAACCAGTCTGGCAAGGTATGAACAAGTCACTAAAACCAAAAGACACTTTGACATTCCAAAACAGATCATCCAAACTAGACGACGGCGTAATGTATGGGGTAAAACCTGCAGCTGGGCTGGAAAATGCCGTAACATTTTGGAAAAAAAGAACTATGAAGTAGTTCATTTTTGGAATTTAGTTTAAAAATAATAATTTAAAAGTGTGAACTGAACTAGTTCATGTAGAATTTGAACTTTCCCAACACTGAAACTTTCCTTTCAAGATAAAGCATCTAGTGGCCAAAAGCTGCACCGACTACATCGATTATAGAGCACCGTTCTGGTGAAACGATCTCTGGCTGACCAATCACAGACCAGCGCTCTCTGTTGCGTTTAACGAATAGTCAAACAATGAACTAAGCTACAGCCTCAGCACAACAGATAAGGTGCCTTAAAGACGAACATCCGGTTAACAATGGAGGCTTAGGACTGAGACAGGAGAGGAAAGTAGAGTAAAACCTGGCCCAGAATCTTATAACTCATTTACCTTTAATGTTCACAGGCATTAAAGCGAGATAAACAACAGGCACCCGTCAGAGCGGCTGAACATCAACCTAAGTGGGAAATGTTATTTTTTAAATGCTTGTCATACATAAGAAACACATGTTATTAGGTTACTAAGTTAACTCTCTATGTTATAACTTCTATAGGTCTTAAATATAAATAACATTTAACAAGGTATTTAAGTCTTAAAGCTGCAGAAATATTGTAAATAAAAACATTATTATTATTTATTTACCATACTGGTATCAGGTGTGGGGCCAAAACCAATCCAATGAACTCGTATCTATTAACTTATACTATGACCCAATACTGAAAATGTGGAAATTGCAATAATTTCAAGGAAAATTTCGATTTTTCCCTTAAAATCTTAGTTTTATTTTAATTATATTTTTTTTATCTAATTCACCATCATTTGTTGTAACAAGCAGAGAAGAAAATAAAACCTGTCTATCTATTCAGTGTATTGTATGGCAGAAGTATCGGCATTGGTCCTCTGTATCGCCCTTATTGGAAAAAAACACATGGTTTCACATGGGGTAAATCACATGCAATAATATGTGAAAAATCTTTGACCCATGTGAAATTCACATGTGGAAAAAAAAACGTGTGACCTCCTGTGTTCTGCACACATTTCCCGTTTGAATTTGGAACATTTTCAAGTTAAAACAAAATGTGAAGCCCATGGGATAACATGAAAACCACGTTATTTTCCACATGAAACCTACGAGTTTAAAAAATATGTGAAACATGTGAATGCTATGTGATGCCCATGTAAAAAATATGGGAAACCATTGAAACTAAACATGTGAAGCCCATGTGAGCTACACGTATGGTTTGCCATGTACTACATGGGATAAAAATCGCTGCATCCCTAAGAAAATAATACTTGGTAGTTAGAAATGTCCAGGTAAATACCAGCTAACATGTTCTCCTTCTCTGTTCCTCTCCAGCACCAATCAACCAAGGAATCATTGCCACAATGAGAACATAGAACGTGGCCGCCTTTACGTCTGCTTGGAGAACCATCCAAAATGGCCGCACTGTAAGGATGCCTTGCTGAAGCAATGGTGGCAACACTGGACTCAACAGACATGAATTTTACCCCCCTAACTTCCTGAAGGAGTCTTTTTCCCAACACGACAGAAGGAAGACAGTTTTCTGCATGAAATGTTTGACCTATTGGTGCTAAATGTCTGAGTTGAATAAATGCAGCCTTTTTTAATTTTTTTTAGTCTGGCGCCATGAAGTAAAACAAGTTTTCATGTTTCTCAAAGAGTAGATTTTATAATTAAACATACTAAATACTTGTTCAAAGATGAGAAATAAATCTGTTGAAGCAGGCCTTTATCGTTCGGGTCAAACTGTTGTCAGACTCAGTCCCCGTGGAGTCATTTGTTTCTTCACTGAGATGTTCACGCAGCTCCTTACGGCCATGTTTGTCATCCAACAACCAACTGCTCTGATGCAATGTTAAGTGCACTCCTGGATCCACTTCTTCCTTTACAAATGTCCAGCTTTTTAGAAAGAGAATGTAATGTCAGTCAGATTTTTGTTTTCATTTTGGTGTTAATGAAGTTTACCTGTCTGTGTATGGGGGAAATAAAAATGAAGTAGACTTTGTAATAAACATGAGCAACTGATTTTTTTTCTTTCTTCCTGTGTTAGATTGTTCAATTCCCAACATGCAGAAGTCAAATCCAAAGAAATGTACCAAAGAACTGCTGATCAAGACCAGTTTAACTAATTATTACAAGTAATTGGAATGAAAAATATTAAGAAACACAGACTGGATTACTAATTTTGTGTAAAACAAACCAATTCGTAACAAGACTGTTTTATTCAGACTTGTCTGTTTAAGATTCTGCGTTGAGATGCCACATTTAAACTACAAGGTTTTTTCCAGCGCCATCTGGAGGTCAGATGTTCTGGACAGTAAACAGCTGGACATCAGTGTTGGACCACATTAACTCTAATGTGACCAACTGCAACCAGGTTTTAGGGAGGAAGACAAATAAAATCCTCATCTGATCAGAGACGTTGAAACATCTAAGCCACTCTTAGCCACATAACCACCATTAGTAACAGTTAGCACCCATAACCACTGTTAGCCCCTATAACCACAGTTAGCACCCATAACCACTGTTAGCCCCTATAACCACTGTTAGCCCCTATAACCACTGTTAGCACCCATAACCACTGTTAGCCCCTATACTCACTGTTAGCCACTATAACCACTGTTAGCCACTATAACCACTGTTAGCCACTATAACCACAGTTAGCACCCATAACCACTGTTAGCCCCTATAACCACTGTTAGCCCCTATAACCACTGTTAGCACCCATAACCACTGTTAGCCCCTATACTCACTGTTAGCCACTATAACCACTGTTAGCCACTATAACCACTGTTAGCCACTATTAAACACTGTTAGCCACTATTAAACACTGTTAGCCACTATTAAACACTGTTAACCACTATAACCACTGTTAGCCACTATAACCACCATTAGTAACAGTTAGCACCCATAACCACTGTTAGCCCCTATAACCACTGTTAGCCACTATTAAACACTGTTAGCCGCTATAACCACTGTTAACCACTATAACCACTGTTATCCACTATAACCACCATTAGTAACAGTTAGCACCCATAACCACTGTTAGCCCCTATAACCACTGTTAGCCACTATTAAACACTGTTAACCACTATAACCACTGTTAGCCACTATAACCACCATTAGTAACAGTTAGCACCCATAACCACTGTTAGCCCCTCACTCTTAGCCACTATAAACACTGTTAGCCCCTATTAGCCAATATAACCACCATTAGTAACAGTTAGCACCCATAACCACTGTTAGCCCCTCACTCTTAGCCGCTATTAATCAGAATCAGAATCAGAATCGGTTTTATTGCCATTGTTTGAGAACAAGTTCACAAACTAGGATTTTTTTTCGGTACAGTTGTGCACATAAAACATTTAACATAAGTAAAAATGAAATAAAATAAAATAAAAAAATAAAATAAAAAATAAAATACAAAGAATGAGCCATAAGGCTAAAGTCTTTATAAATATTATAATCTATATGTATATAAAAGAACTATGAAAAGATAAACATCCTTTTTAACATAAGAGCAGAAGCAGGGTTCCATTCACAGATGTGCAGGTGAATGACAGCAGCAGATCTAAGTGTGATCAGACCACACAGTGCAGTAAAATAAAGTTACATAGTGCAGATGGTTCTATCCTACATGGGTCTTTAACTGAACTATCGGGTCTTGTTATTGTTCATGAGTCTGATGGCGGAGGGGAAGAAACTGTTCAGGTGGCGGGAGGTGTGGGTCTGGATGGACCGTAGCCTCCTGCCTGAGGGGAGGAGGGAGAATAGTCGGTGTCCAGGGTGAGAAGAGTCAGCTGTGATCCGACCCACACGCCTCCGGGTCCTGGAGGAGAACAGGTCCCGGAGGGATGGGAGCCTGCAGCCAATCACCTTCTCAGCAGCACGCACGATGCGCTGCAGTCGGTGTTTGTCCCGGTCTGCCGTGCCGGGGGAACAACGGTGATGGAGGAGGTGAGGATGGACTCGATGATGGCCGTGTAGAACTGCACCAGCATCTCGGTCGGCACCTTGAGTTTCCTCAGCTGCCGCAGGAAGTACATCCTCTGCTGGGCCTTCTTGATGAGGAAGCTGATGGTTGGCTCCCACTTGAGGTCCTGGGTGATGGTGGTGCCCAGGAAACGGAAGGAGTCCACGATGGAGATGGGGGTGGGAGAGTCCATCAGGGTGAGGGGATACGGTGGGGCTGTGACTTTCCTGAAGTCCATGATCATCTCCACTGTCTTCTGGGCGTTCAGCTCCAGGTTGTTGTGACTGCACCAAGAAGCCAGCTGGTTAGCCACTGTTGCTATTAAACACTGTTAGCCACTATAACAACTATTAGTAACAGTTAGCACCCATAACCACTGTTAGCCCCTCACTCTTAGCCGTTATTAAACACTGTTAGCCACTATAACAACTATTAGTAACAGTTAGCACCCATAACCACTGTTAGCCCCTCACTCTTAGCCGTTATTAAACACTGTTAGCCACTATAACAACTATTAGTAATAGTTAGCACCCATAACCACTGTTAGCCCCTCACTGTTAGCCACTATTAAACACTGTTAGCCACTATAACCACCATTAGTAACAGTTAGCACCCATGACCACTGTTAGCCCCTCACTGTTAGCCACTATTAAACACTGTTAGCCACTATAACCACCATTAGTAACAGTTAGCACCCATAACCACTGTTAGCCCCTCACTCTTAGCCGTTATTAAACACTGTTAGCCACTATAACAACTATTAGTAACAGTTAGCACCCATAACCACTGTTAGCCCCTCACTCTTAGCCGTTATTAAACACTGTTAGCCACTATAACACTATTAGTAATAGTTAGCACCCATAACCACTGTTAGCCCCTCACTCTTAGCCGTTATTAAACACTGTTAGCCACTATAACAACTATTAGTAACAGTTAGCACCCATAACCACTGTTAGCCCCTCACTCTTAGCCGTTATTAAACACTGTTAGCCACTATAACCACCATTAGTAACAGTTAGCACCCATGACCACTGTTAGCCCCTCACTGTTAGCCACTATTAAACACTGTTAGCCGCTATTAGCCAATATAACTACCATTAGTTACAGCTAGCACCCATAACCACTGTTAGCCCCTCAATCTTAGCCGCTATTAAACACTGTTAGCCACTATTAGCCAAAATAACCAATTTTAGCCACTATAGTCACTTTGGCCACTCTTATCCATTATAACCACTGTTAGCTACTATAGCGACTAGGACCAGTATTAGCCATTGTTCTGTGCTGTTGGCCAGTATCAGCCACTATAGCCCAGTGCTTCTCAAATGATGGGGCGCGGAGGCCCCCCCACCCTCTCTTGTGCCTCCCAGTAGCCGTGGCTTATATTCATACTTTAGGAAACTTCACACAGACGTTTTTCAACTATGGTTCTCCGTTTCTTTCTCTCCGTTCTCCATTGATTTTTCAGTGTTGCTGAAAATTGTTTTCAAAATCAACAAAAGAACAGATTAGATTAATTATCCTTTCAATATAAATCATGTAGTGGCCCAATACTGCATTAACAACTGATTACAGGGACTATAGAGCCCCCTGCTGGTGAAACCAAATCTGGCTGTTACTGAAACTGACCAATCAGATGCAGACGCTCTACATTGATAGATAGTTAGAAAATGGGGCTTTACTCCTTGTGTAGGTGTTGGAGAGCCCTTGCATCAACGAAGAATGGAGCTGTATCAAAACGGAGGAGCATAAACTGGGCTTAAGAGTTTTCTCCCCTTCAAAAACGCCCTGTTTCCTTGATCGCAGTCCACAACAGAAATAGAAATCAGTCAAAAGATGAGATGAAGAGAAAACTGATCTTTCTACAGCTGAACCAGAAGCTGCGGGACCATTTTTTTTCCATTCATTGCCTCTCTGGAAGTAGATGACGTCTCCTTTAACAAAAGGCTTTTTTTATTCGGTCCAGGTTCACATCTTATAAAACTCCATCTTATTTAACTTTTCTATCGTGTTCTCATTCCTTTGATGAGACGCTATTAAAAACAAAGTTCAGCCACAGCTTCCCAGCCGAACAGAAAACTGGCAGCTTTTAGTCAGAGTTTCCATGAAATTCAGAAGTGCACTGAGAGCAGCTCGTTGTGATTTCAGCGCTAGGAGAAGGCCAAAGCAAACCGCCGTTTCTCCTCAAGCATGGAGCCACCTACCACAGTGGGATCCAAAACAAATAATCTCAGCAGCGTTAAACAGAGCAAACCTTCATTCTGGTTACAGTAAGGTGACCAATCGGTCATAAAATGTGCGTCTGCAGGCCAGCATCTTCTTTCTCCCCATAACTCGACAGAAAGCTTCTTCTATTTGCTACTCCTCCCTGTAAAGATGCTTTTACTTTCTACTGTCAGGCATCCAGACTGATCATGTTCACTCATCGGTCCAGCTACTTCCTACGCAAACACATTAGTGCCCAAATCCACCGAGACGGGGAACTAGTTCTGGTTCTGCTGTCCCGACTCTACCTCAGGGTCACGTTCACAAAGCAAATAACACATATTATAAGCAACCAGTGTTGGTTTGTTCAGAGCTCCACTAGATTTAAAAGAGCCTGGGGGCGTTTTAGACAACCAGAAACGGTCTGCTACAAAAGAAAACCTTAAAAAATGTCCACCATAAAAATACCAGCTCAAAAACATTACCCGCTAAGAAAACCTTTTAGTTAGAGAAATGAAGTAGAACAGAACTAGCGAGAAAAACTGAAGATATTAGGAGACAAAATGTTAAACACAATAAAAAAGAAAGCATGAAAGTATTTAAACCCAAGAAGTAAAAAATATGGAAGGAAGGAAGAGGCATAAACAATAAAACTAGGATCCTCAAATAATAAAACATAAAGTTATAAAGTAAACTGAATAAAGACAAATACCTTAAATCATGACAGCTAATTTAAAAAGGTGCTACCTTCAAACATTTCATGTCTGTGTATGAGCGCTTTATGAATAAAGTTTTTATTTGATTACAATCTTAACAGATTACCACCTTAATCACCCATCCTTCATCCATCCATCCTTCATCCATCCATCCTTCATCCATCCATCCTTCATCCATCCATTAAACATCCATCCATCCTTCATCCATCCATCCTTCATCCATCCATTAAACATCCATCCATCCTTCATCCATCCATCCTTCATCCATCCATCCTTCATCCATCCATCCTTCATCCATCCATTAAACATCCATCCATCCTTCATCCATCCATCCTTCATCCATCCATTAAACATCCATCCATCCTTCATCCATCCATTAAACATCCATCCATCCTTCATCCATCCATTAAACATCCATCCTTCATCCATCCATTAAACATCCATCCTTCATCCATCCTTCATCCATCCATCCTTCATCCATCCATCCTTCATCCATCCATCCATCCTTCATCCATCCATTAAACATCCATCCATCCATTAAACATCCACCCTTCATCCATCCTTCATCCATCCATTCATCCATCCATCCTTCATCCATCCATCCTTCATCCATCCATCCATTAAACATCCATCCATCCTTCATCCATCCATTAAACATCCATCCATCCTTCATCCATCCATTAAACATCCATCCATCCTTCATCCATCCATTAAACATCCATCCATCCTTCATCCATCCATTAAACATCCATCCATCCTTCATCCATCCATTAAACATCCATCCATCCTTCATCCATCCATTAAACATCCGTCTTTCATCCATCCATCCTTCATCCATCCTTCATCCATCCTTCATCCATCCATCCATCCTTCATCCATCCATCCATCCTTCATCCATCCATCCATCCTTCATCCATCAATCCATCCATCCATCCATCCTTCCAGTCCTGTTTAAGGTGGATGGGGTTAATCATGTTTGATGTTCTGCTGATGCTGATCTGCTATTATTCCTGTGAAATCCTGCAGGTGGCGCTCATCAGATGTCTGAGGTTTTTTCTACTGGCCTTCCTTATGTGAGTCTGGATTAAAACAATAGATCTGATTGATGCAAAGTTAGTAAACGGCCTCTGTTATGAAAGTCCAATTTGTAAAAGCTGTAAAAATTGTGGCTTCTGATCTCAGCGACTAAAAGCATTTTTATAGCAATAAACAAACGGAGGCTTACGTCTATAAAGAGGGAGGAAAAGTTCATAATCTCTTATTCCTCTTCTTCGCCTAAATAAATCTGATCTGCAGATAAACCCTTTTAATGAGAGGATCTTCTCATGGTCGCTCTGACTCAGATGGAAGGAATGTCTTCCTGTCGGAGGAAAAAAAATCTGTTTTTATGATTGCTGATGGAGGCGGATTCAGCCAACATCCTGCTGGGAATGTTTCAGTTTTTTCCCTTTTAACCCAAACCAACATCTTTTCCTGAAACCAGCTGGAGTATCTCACGGCAGCCGACAGAAACGTAAACGAAGCAAACCATGGAAATGTTAAACGGTTCACATCCTCTCGCTTCTCTACACACCAACATAAAGTGTTCAGGTTAGAATCCTCTTCCTCATAGCTCCGCCCATTCCTGATGATCCATGATGCTGGTTTACAGAACGGCATAAAGAACGCTGACATGTCCTGTTGTTTCTCTGCTGTTGCAGCACAGCTCCTGTTCTGCTCCTGAGCGCCCCCCGCTGTCCTTCCTTACAGGTTGAATTACTCACACAGTTTATCCAGCCAGCTGGTGTTTATGTCCTTAACAAAGAGGCTGCTGCTGTGATTGGATCACGGTTCTGGTGATGACCCAGTTTGGACCAAACCGTACTACAGCTGTTGGACAGATGGACTCACATTTACTCTAAGATATTTTGGTTTCCAGAGCAGAATCTGGTCCACTGAAATCCTCCCAGGGGCCCACATCATCACCTTTCCACCACCGTGCCTGACAGCTGGTCTGGGTTGGTTAGATTGCTTCAAACATGGTTCTCTCCATCCTGGTCCAACTTCTCCTATCTGGTCTCCTCTGTCCAAAAAGTCTTGCCCTGCTGCTGTCTTGTTTTCCTTCAACCACTCCCAGCAGCCATACTGGTTCAGGGTCATGACCTCTGACCTTCTAACTGAGGCCTGCAGGGTCATAAATGGAGTTCTAGGGTTTCTGCTAATTTCTCTGAGCTTGGACTAAAACTGCTGGACGTCCACTCTTGCTCAGATTTGATTATTTTCTTTATTTATCACCATCTATATGTGCAAATATTTCCTCCACTGTTGTCCACATGTCCTAAACATAGGAAGGGTCAGATAACATTTGTTCTATCCATTATCAGCTATCATTTGTTAAAAAATACATACACTTAGCTGTCTGTAGCTGATAAATCTCTGGGTTTAGGTCATATATTTCGCAACATACTTTCATTCACGCTCTCACGAGGACTTACGTTTATATTTCTCCCGTTAGCCAAATTACATCATATATGCCACTTCTGATTTCTGATTTGTAGGCATTTTAAATGCAATTTTTTACAATCAAATTAACCCTAAATCACTGGACAAACACAGTAGAAATGTACATCATTAGTTATCATTTAGATCGAAGTAAAACATATGTGTGATTCAGGACGTACTTTATTGACTTCCAAGTGGAGGAGCCTTATGCTCCCCATTCAGTCCCATTGTAAGAAAATGTGTTTGCAGTTCCACCAGAGTTCCACCAGGGGGCGATCTCCATGTTACCAAGATGAATGAGAGTCTATGGAGC
Source organism: Apricaphanius iberus (assembly GCA_028564705.1). Lineage (NCBI taxonomy): Eukaryota > Metazoa > Chordata > Actinopteri > Cyprinodontiformes > Aphaniidae > Apricaphanius > Apricaphanius iberus. Next base: position 97,424 of record JAPXFQ010002985.1, read on the forward strand.
TAGAAGCTAAATTATTCTGTGAGAAATCTGAGATGTGATTGTAGGTTTAACAAGTTCATCATGGGTTATAGGAGGAAAGCTGAATGAACGAGTACGTATGAACTTTGGTTTTCTTACAGGTTGACTTGTTGTTGCCCATAACTAGCTAGCATTATGCTAATGACTGCTGATTGGTCAGTGAAGGACTGATTACAACCAGATGCTTGATGACATCGTAGCATCAGAAGCGGTACCAGAATGTTAAGCAGGACTTTTTATTTTCAGCCTAACAACTTTTTCTGGTTGCTAGCTCTGTTATCTGCTTATGATTATGTATGTAGTGTGAAGTTTAAACGGAGAAATAAGGATTGTAGTAAATCAGTATCTCTGGTCGTACGATGTGTATGACGTCATTGATAGTTTAAAGTAGTTTTTAAAGCAAATAAGTGATTCTAAATAATCTAACAGCAATGTGTCATTTCTTTGCTTCTACTTTCTAATACAATATAAAAACTACTAGACAAAAAATTATATCCTGAGTAAAGTGGAGTTTTAGGGAATTGCTCCATAGACCTCCATTCATTCTGCAGTCGTCATGAGAGCGCCCTCACATGGAACCAGGGTGGAACTGCAACCAGGGCCAAACCTGTTAATGGATAACCATAAACTAGACTTTAGGCCTTCCAGCTGGCTTTGCTGTCACAGACTCCAGAGCTGATTGGCTATCATAACTGATATTCATGCTTGGTCAGACAGACTTTGCTGTGTTACCAATGATGGGAATCATCGTCTAAGCTTTCTACACCATGACTGTCTCATGCGTTTCAGTATAAAATGAAAAGAAAGAAAAAATGAACTTGTTCAGACCTTTCTTGGGGTCCCACAGATGGGGGGGGGGGGGGGGGGGGGGGGGACTGGTTTCATGGTGGTTTTTATGGTGACCAACAGGCTCGGAGTAGAAGGAGAACTCAGTGTGAAAGTCATTACCATCCCCCAGCTTTTATGGCTGCTGTGGAGAGACGGAAAGCCAGCAGAGTGAGTCATGGCTGCTGCAGCAGCAGTAAAACATCAGCGCTCCTTTCTCCTCCTCTCCGCCACCATCACTGCGGAAAAAAAACAGAAACATCGTTGTGTCTGATCCCATCTTTGGTTTCCCTCCTGCATCGTTTCCAACACTCATCGTTCAGCTGAAAGTCGGCTTCTCCAGAGCCTAAAAGGTCTGCAGCGTTGAAGATCTGATGGAGGAACCAGCTCAGCGTCCGACCTGATGATATGAAGCTGTCACTGTGACGATAAAATGACTCTCATTGGGATTAGAAGCTAGTTTCCAACACATGAAACAAGTTTTCATGGTAGAAATCGTAACTTTCACACAGTTTCATCTTTATTGTTGTGTAATAGCTGAAATGCTCACTGTTAGCCATGCATGAATAAACATCGGCTAGCCAATGAAATCTCTAGAACCAGCTAAACAGAACAATCTAGATCCGTTTGATCCGTGTTGCAAAGCAGTCAAATTCTCCAGCGAAAACATCTGAACGAGACACGATGATCAGTAACATGCAGACGTATTCACATCCGTTGCTGTTTTCACAGTTTGCTCACCTTATTGTGATCAGGAGGTTTCTGCGATGGAACAAACAGAAGCAGAACTGTGAAGTAGTAGGAAAATGATTGAAAGTTAAGGTGATAACCTGAAAAGTGTGGTGTGCATTTAGATTTAGTCCGGACTGGCTGCAGGTCTGGGTTCATCTCCAGCAGCTTCTGAGAACATCGCCTTTCAAGTCTGGCCGCATTTTCTCAGTCTGGACTTTGACTAGGCCACTGGAACCAATAAATCAACTTTAATCTAAACCATCCCATAATATCTCTGACTGTATGTTCAGGGTGGAAGTCCTGCTTGAAGGTGAACTATACACTCCAGTCTCAGGTCTTCTACAGCCTCTAAAAGGTTTTCCTTGTTCTGACTGATGCTGTGTTCAGACCGCAGGATTTATCAGCGTCAGCAGCGTCTAGATTACATAAGTCTACGGTTGGAGGAGCGTCTCAGTCTCTGCGGCGCTTTGTGAGCTTTGGCTACGTCAACTTTTCAAGCTTTTCCTGCGTTTCAAGCTTCAAAGCTCATAAAGCTAGCAACGCAGAAGTTCAGCTAGTTGAACATTTGACGGTCCTAAAGTTGTTGATGCAGCACGCCAACCAATCAGAGCGTCTCACTGTAGTGACGCTGCCTAGCCAACCACGATCCGCGAGTGTTTAAAACATCCAGCAGAGAAAGACCCGCCTACGAGTTTTGCTAGTTTGAGCTTATAAATCTATCTTCTGTATTTATGCGTCGAACTAGTCGCTTTATTAGCGTAGCCTGATGCTGACAAAGCTAGCCGTCTGAATTCACCAATTAGCAAACTTGCCAACCTTGAGCCAGTTTCAGAATTAGGGAGACTTTCAAAAGTGGTGGTTGGGGGGGGGGGGGGTGGGGGGTATATTTGACATAATGACAGTCCACAGCAATAATGTAAGTTATGAAATTAAACAGTCCCTCCAATGTTTGGTGAAAAACCAAAAAAAAAAGCAAAATAAAATGACCTTCAATTGTAATTTTAACAGATGAAAGCAGCTCAGATTGGGTCCCCACTAAAACAACATCTCTGCTTTTATTTTGGTGCTACAGTCCCACCCTGGGCCCCTTTTAGCCCCTCTCTATTAACTTCCTGGATACGCCCCTGCTCAGCAGCACTGAACGTTTAGGAATAATAACTATTAATAATTCTAAAAACTCGTAGGAGCCTCTGTGTCGGCTGAGAGTGAAAAAGTATTTATTTTTCTTAGTTTGATCGCAGCGCAGCATTAAGTCTGTTGATTTTGACTCTAATGCTACATTCAGACCAACCCCACGCGTCAGCGTCAGTTGTGGCAATATTACATGTAAAGTCTACGGTGGAGTACGTCAGAGGTCGGTCAAAGTCTCTGCGGTGCGTCGTGTACGTTGGCTCCGTCAACTTCACTTGCGTTACATACGGCAACGCAGAAGTTCAGCTAGTTTAACTGTTGACGGATCCAACGCAGTTGACGCAGTTTGTCAACCAATCAGAGCGTCTCACTGTAGTGATGTCACTATACACGTATCTTGAATGAAGCGCGGGTCCAGTGAAAACATTTTCAACAAACGCAGATTTAAATAATCATAAATAAAACTTACCGAAGTCAGATGGACAGGCGTCTCCTAAAGAGGAACAGAAAACCTGTAGTTGGTGTCCTGGTAGGAGGTTTAAGCTCCGATGCGGCCTAGGAAGTCGTAAAATTAGGCGCGGGACAGACGGAAGTAGCGCTGAAAGCTAAACTCATCCATAAGCAGCTCCTGGAGCAAATGGTTAAACTCCCCAAACTCAGAACACATCTGAATAATGGGCGCTGATGAACCTGAAGTCAAAGTTGTCTAGCTTTATCTAGCTAATAAAGCCAAGCAACTTTCTCGTTACGATCCACCGTAGTTCAGAACGTACGGCAACAGGGTTGGTAAGTATGACCATTAGATCTCTGCAGCTCCTCCAGAGTCACCATGGTCCTGCTTCTCTGATAAAACCTCTCCTGTGAGTCCATGTGGACATCCTGGTAAATTCATCCTTTCTCCCAGTAGAACCTGCTTTAACTGGACCAGAACCTCCTCTATGACCGGCTGCTGGCTGCCTTGTTCTCCATGGATGTTCCGTGATGAGGTCAGAACCAGAACACCTATTATAGTAGGTGCTCCGGATTAGCCCTGCTTGACGACCCTGACTAAGATGGCATTGCAGTGACGGAAAATTCTCCACGTCCTGCAACAAACTTCTGCATCAGTTCTATTGCTCTTTCTGTGTCTCTGTTATGTATTCTCCAAGCCACAGACGGTCGCGGCAGATAACCGCTTGTGCTGAGCCTGGTTCTGCCGGAGGTTTCTTCCTGTTAAAAGGGAGTTTTTCCTTCCCACTGTCGCTGCATGCTTGCTCAGTATGAGGGATTGCTGAGAATTCCACGACGCAATCTTCTGTGGTTCTGTAATTTCTACACTAAACATTGTATTGTAATAACTCTTTTTGTAAAGTGCCTTGAGATGACATCTGTTGTGAAATGGCGCTATATAAATAAACTGAATTGAATTGAATTGAATTGAATCTGGACTAAGTAAAGGATTTCTGAGGGTTACGGGAGCTGAATACAGGTGCAGGCCACACTTTCCAGATAACCTTTTCATTGAATTTTCCACCTTTCTGGTTTGAGAAGTTTTTCCAACTCCTGCAGCCCAGCCTTTCTGCCCATTAACGTCGTTCCTGTTTTAGCCCATTAGCATGAATACATATTTGTACTGGTGGAAAATATGAGTCTGTGCTGGTTCTTCTGCAGATGCTTCATCATAATTAATGACAGCTACTAGAGTTTATTTATAGAAACTTGGCAGTTTTCTTCCTTTTCCTCCCTTCTGGAAGCTTCTGTTCTGACTGTAAATGTGTTGCAGCTCAGCACCTCTTGCTCAGTCTTTGCTGCAGAATCTTCCAGAAATGTGAAACAGCAAATTTATGTTGATGTTGTTGATGCTGTGTGTAATTCTGAGCGGCTGCTGGAGCTCCTGCATGCATCCAGAACGGGTTCCATCAAACCGCCTCACTATCTGAGCTTTACGTCCAACTTGTTTGGCTCAGAAACCACAGGCGTTTGATTCAGTTAAAGTGTTTCTGTTGTTCTATGGAGTTCCACTTATTCGTCCCAGAAACAGGAAACCTGCTGATGATCCTCCAGAGCTCAGCTGGAGGTTTGGGAACGTTAGCTGCAGGCAAGATATTTTGGAGAGGGCGTATGATTGGCTGATGCTGCGGAGCCAATCATTAGAACATGCTAACATTAACGCTAGCATCTGAGGTCTCAAAGGCTAGAATTACACATGCTTTTTTAAATCGCTGCTTTGACACTGGCAACGTACTACTCCACATCTCCACTAGGGGGCAGAGTACAGAAATCATACAGGATAGAGTGCTGGATTTGTAGGGTAGAAGGAAAACAAACATGGCGACCATAGAAGAGATAATAAACTGGTTAATTTCGGGATTAAGACAGAAAAAGAAAACTTGTAGCGGTTTGGTAGAGGGTATATAAAACCCGATTTATCGCTATAGTTTCTGGTTTTCTGCCTGTCTTTACGCTACAGCGGGTCAAATACGCTTTACACGCGTTCATACTTTTGGTAGTTTTTATTATTCGTTCTTTTCCTTAGTATTTGTGTTTTACAGCTCAGTGAATTTATTTTTTTTAAAGTTTTAATTCCTTTTGTTAATAATCTTATTATTCCCCATATATTTATAGTAAGTTTCTGTTCAGTGAACATTAAGAACGCTTTCATCTATTCTTTAGTGACTTCCACCTTATTAGGCAGATAATCATAAACACTTTGCTGGAGCTCAGGATGGATCCCCAAACGTGGTATTTTGACATAAAATGGTTAAAATGATTTGTAATTATTCTTAGCCAAAACATTCGTATTGTGGCACAACACAGATCAGTGTGATGAAGAACACATAAAGAGCTCTGTAACCTGTGATCCATGTTTCTCCTGATATTTTGATCTTTACTGATGAGTCTGTAGGATGGAAGGCCTCCTGACCATAACCATAATCTGTAATTCCCTCCACAGCTTCTCTTATTATTGATTATAATAGTATTAAAATGATTTTTCTTGTAAAGTGCCTTAGATGACACCTGTGGTGAATTCGTATTTTTATTTTCTATATCATGGATTTGCTTCATTTATCATTCCTGTAGATTCATCCCAACCCTGCCTTTGATCACCGCTGCTCTGTCAGAGTCAGGACTTGGACTAGGCCAACCTCCCAGTCAGAACAGAAACATCCTGGTCTAATTAAGAAATAATTCTCGGGGTGTCGAATACGTTTGGTCTCCTCTGTATTTGTCTCAGAGAGGACGTGTGTCTCTGACCCATAATTAAAGTCAACTTTAATTTCCTCTGAGCTCACACGGCGTCTGACGGGGGATTCTGTGGATGAAGGGTCCCATTCAGGTCTGGATCGGATCCCTGACTTCATAAGCAGGTGAGGAAATCTGTGGGATTAGAGAGGAACCAGCGGGTCACTCTCTGCAGGGAAAATGGACGATTCCCTGATCAGACTGAAAGCAGCTCAGCTTTAGGAGATGCTCTGTTGTCCTCCTGTCTGTCCCCCATCCTGAAACACTTCTGCAGACCTTCCTTCATCCTCCTCCTCTGTCTTCTTGCTGTTCTCATGACTCATCATCTTCTCTGCCTTCATGTCTCTCATTAAAAACATCGTCATGTGTCATATCTGAAAAAAATCCTTCACCCGCCTCCATCAGCTGGGTAACAGTGCCCCCTGCTGGCTCAGTCCGTCCATCTGGTTAAACTTGATTGTTTCATCTTTGCTGTAATCTGTTGCTCCGTTATCAGAGGACGCCTCCGACCCTCTCCAGCTCCTCCCAGGAAACCCAAAGTCTTCCTGCTGGTTTTCTCCCAGTGATGGATCTTTTTCTCCCAGCAGATTCTGATCTCACCCGTATCATCTTCCCTGCTGCTGGCCTCTGATCTCATTTCACCTCCCTGATTCACATATTTAGATTGTGACAATAAACATATGAAAATGTGGAAAACAATGGATAAGTAGCAGTGAAATTACTGTAAAAAATTAGCCTCAAAGTCCCTTTTGTTCCAAAGATATTTTTTCTCAGTCACTTGTAAACTTTTTTTTTCACCTGTGTAGATCATCCCTGACCTCTGACCCCTGATTCTGCTCTCCTGTTCTCTTTTTTTCCTAAAATAAATATTTATTTCTAATATGTAGAAAGGAAAAATGAGCATAAATTGGGATTATTCCCAGTATGAACTGACCAGTTTAGGATGTAAAACAGGCAACATCAGTATTGTTAACTAGCTTAACATGATATAGTGACATATATTAAAGCTACAATATGTAATACTGACATCTTGTGGTCCAACTGGAGTACTACATGAAGTAAAACAACAGTCTACAACCAGTCACCCCCCCCCCCCCTTAGCTTCACAGAGTTTCCAGTTTCTGATCGACCAGAAAATACACAAAGATACGAGATGAGGAGCGAAGACGAGTTAAACACAATAAGTTCATAAGTACATAAACACATTTCACCACAATATCTAGTTGGTGGTATTGAAAAAGTAAGTTGAGATTTTATTTAAAAGATGCTTTCTACATCAAGTTAGTTCAAGGTGCTTTACGTGATTCAGTGGTAAAGAAACAAAATACATGATAAAATCATGGAAAGCAAAAACAGTAATTAGGACTAAAAAACGACAACCATAGCACACAAAAAGCAGCAAAAACAGCAATTAGGACTAAAAAACGACAACCATAGCACACAAAAAGCCGCAAAAACAGCAATTAGGACTAAAAAACGACAACCATAGCACACAAAAAGCAGCAAAAACAGCAATTAGGACTAAAAAACGACAACCATAGCACACAAAAAGCAGCAAAAACAGTAATTAGGACTAAAAAACGACAACATAGCACACAAAACAGCAACAGAATTAGGACAAAAACGACAACCATAGCACACAAAAAGCAGCAAAAACAGTAATTAGGACTAAAAAACGACAACCATAGCACACAAAAAGCAGCAAAAACAGCAATTAGGACTAAAAAACGACAACCGTAGCACACAAAAAGCAGCAAAAACAGCAATTAGGACTAAAAAACGACAACCGTAGCACACAAAAAGCAGCAAAAACAGCAATTAGGACTAAAAAACGACAACCATAGCACACAAAAAGCAGCAAAAACAGTAATTAGGACTAAAAAACGACAACCATAGCACACAAAAAGCAGCAAAAACAGCAATTAGGACTAAAAAACGACAACCATAGCACACAAAAAGCAGCAAAAACAGCAATTAGGACTAAAAAACGACAACCGTAGCACACAAAGCAGCAAAAACAGCAATTAGGACTAAAAAACGACAACCGTAGCACACAAAAAGCAGCAAAAACAGCAATTAGGACTAAAAAACGACAACCGTAGCACACAAAAAGCAGCAAAAACAGCAATTAGGACTAAAAAACGACAACCATAGCACACAAAAAGCAGCAAAAACAGTAATTAGGACTAAAAAACGACAACCGTAGCACACAAAAAGCAGCAAAAACAGCAATTAGGACTAAAAAACGACAACCGTAGCACACAAAAAGCATACAAGGATACAACATTAGCGAAAGTTGAAAAGCAGCGTAAAAGTATGAAAAGTAAAAACAGAAATGAAGCATAAAACAAGTATAGTTAAAGTTTACTCAAAGCTAGCTCAATGTTAGCTCAACGTTAGCCTTTAGCCTGCTCGGTGTCGGATTATAAATGTTTGGTGTTGAAGCCTTGGCAACCATGTGATTGGCTCTGGACGTATGGAGGCGGGACAGATATTGCAAATAATGATTACGTCCCGTAGCAGCGTTGATTTAATAACTAAAACTCACAACCAACCAGCCGGCTGAAGCTGAAATCTGTTTCAATGTCAGGAAACAGAAGCGATTAAAGCTTCATAAAGCTACAGATTATATAACAGGCCAATTTGAGCAGAATTTCAAACATTTGTCCGGTAAATTAAAAACCTGCCGGCCTTGTTGTCAGGTGCAGAAACCGTGTTGGTGTGTGACTTTTGAAAAATGTCGGGCTGTAATCGGGTTCAGGCTTTAATCAGCTGTCAGTAAAAATGTACTCTTCAAGCTCGGGTCGGGTCCAACTTTTATGGCCCGATTGCAGCTCTACCGCATATTAACGGGTTAACGTCCAGTACAGCCGATGTCCTAATGAGCCACCCAACCCGACCCGTTCAGCAGCCAGGCAACCTATCGTCCCGGTTCTCACGACTGGATGTGTTTGTGTCCAGTTCCTCTGAGTGAGAACTTTGTAGAACCTCCTCTGGCTGCAGGTCCGGTTCTGGGTTCATCTCCAGGTCGGCCAGACTGGATGAAGAACCTCTGAGAGGATGGTTTGAGGCTGTAATCTCTCTGGTTCCTTTCTATGTTCCCACGATGTCACAGTTGAACCAGTGGGAGGCCCTACTTGAGCTTTCTCCGTTTGACTCCTTTCCACTTGAAGCTCCGCCCACAGCCCCTGGATGTCCCGTCCCACAGCGAGGAACCTCCTTCAGCCGATAAATTAACGTGACCATCTGGATAAAAACCAGACGCATCAGGAGAAAAATTCACCAAAAATACGAGGAGAACATGGAAACTTCACACCGCTCAGCTACAGATGTTCACGCCAGCCTGTTCTCCCTCTATTTTCTATTTTTTATAGATTTCAAATGAATTAAAATGAAAAAACAAAATTATTTTAACAATATAAATTATAGTCAATCATCAGGTTCTAAAGCACCAATAAGAACTTTTATGGATATTATTTTCCTCTTTCAGTCAGAAATGATCCATCAGAGAGGATCAATGTGGGACTGATCTCTGAGGAACCGACCCAGAAATGAGCCGGTCTGGTACCAGAACAACACTGAACTGGTTCTGTAACCCGGAGGCATCTGGACTTTTAAAATGAACCAGAGGAAACGTCTCCATCGAGACGATGCAGATGAACTTCATGTCGCTGGAAGGTTTTTAACGTGAAGCTCCAGGAGCTCATCAACCAGGGACCATGTGTGAAAAAGACCCAATAAATCACGTGATTAAAAACAGAACAACAGCTCTTTGTTCTTCTGGCTCCCTGCAGCTGGAACCAGACTGCTCTCCTTTAAAGATAAATCAGCCAGCAGAGCCTCTTCTGGCCACACTGGAAACATGTGGATGATAAAGAGTTCTGCAATGTGGGGCTGGAGGCCCGTCAGGAGGCCCGGTTCAGCTGGGTCCAGGCTATTTTAGTGACAGCAGCTGAAGCATGCTGGGAAGAGGTCAAAGCGAGGCCTCTTTAATAAAATGAGCAGTAAAATGAGAACCAGAACTGATCGAGCAGCTCACAGCTTCAGGGTCCAAAAGGTCCAGCATTTCATCACAGGCTTGGTTCTGGTTCTGTTGGAAGGAAACTTACCCGAGGAACGCTTTAATCTTTGGGATTTTAGCTCATTTTGGGCTAAAGTTTGAGAGTTTTCATAGAAATGTTCCTCAGACTTTACCAGAGGCCAGCAGTAACTAGTTACATCTACTCAGTTACATTTACTCCAGTAACTTATAGGAAAAAATACTTTTGGGGTAGATTTACTAGACTTTAGTTTTTTACTTTTCTTGAGTTTCTCGCTCCTTTACCCACAGAGAATAAATTCACTGAATGAACATGAATGCTGTTGCTGTATTTATTATTTTACATTATTTTGCGTATTTCTATTTCTAGTCTTTGTTAACGTTATATTTTGTACAATTACATGATTTTTAAATGTTAAATGAGATGTTATGATCTAAGGTAGTCAGTAGTTGAGTATAAATTTTACCTAATCATGTTTTACTCTTGAATTATTTTCTTGATTACTACTTTTTATTTTTATTTGAATAAAAAACATGTTGAAGTATGAAGTATGACAAATTCTGCCCTGATGAAACCGTAAAAACTCTTAGTGACTTTCAGCTGACAGATATAATTTTTTTGGAGTCATAAAAAGTATTTCCCTCCAGCTAACTGTTTAAAGCCTTAAGCCAAGACGTAACGCCCTCAGTGAAGTAACAAGGGTACCGTTAAAGATCGCTGGCTCCTACATTTTCGCACCAACAAAGAAGGATATAGAGCGTAGAAAATTACGAAGGAATAAAGAAAGTAAATCGTGGGAATCGCAGTTCGGCTGATCGTTTTTCTTGCAAAATGTTCATCATGGCCCGTACGGGGATCGAACCCGCGACCTTGGCGTTATTAGCACCACGCTCTAACCAACTGAGCTAACCGGCCAGTTGTCATGGCGATGATCCGGAGATCCTGTCTTGATCGGACCGAAACTTTGGCCCGAACAGATTCATTATGCTGATGGAAGAACCTTCCTTGGACTGAAAAAAAAAAAGAAGAGAGGAGCTGAAACTCAGAAATCTGGTTTAGGGATTAACCCTCAATTACAGAAACTTCTGCAGCTATAAAGAAGATAAAATAAGCCTTTATTAATCTCACAATGAAGAAATTCCCATTCTGCTCCCGCGTCTTTAGCTCTGATGCTAAACTTGGCTAGCTAAGCTAAAGGCTAATAGCGCTAATAGCCCCATGCCTGACTGCTGCAGTATCTTCGCTCCTCCGACAGTTCTCCTATTTCTCAAACCTCAAAGGGTAAGAACTAGTAACTTGAAATAATTATTAAAATGTAGCGTTACTATAATTAATGTCCAACGAAACACCCTGTCAATAAAAGTCCGGCCCCCTCATTAATTATGCAAAATTTCAAAAAATTATCGTACGAAAACCAGCCTGGTCTCTATGTTTTTTTGACTAGCCCAGCGTTATCTCAGGAAGAATATGTAGCTATAGAAAGTTTTTAAAAAAATAAAACCAGGCATTAAAGTTTTTTTAACGTGTCTAAGGCCGTTTTCACATGTGTGGCCGTACCAGAAAACAGCCAGAGAAAATGCTAATTTTTTCTGTTCACATGGCACGGATCTCTGACCGTATTGGGATTCAGTCTTTTACTACAAATAAACAGCAGGTGGCGGCATACAAATAAGTCTTAGTTCTCCAACAAACAAGGGAGTGAGAAGTACCGACGTCATAAAACGAGCGACAGCCTAGAATGTAAACAAACTGGTCTACTGGTCAGCTGCTACCTGAAGCCATCTACAGGGTGAGTGTTGTAGTAAACCCGCCGTTTTGTAACCTGCTGTGTTGCTGTGGGATGCTTGAATCGCGTTGTTTTGGTATTTGTATGGTCGCGAGGTGATTCTGTAATTTCGGCCGGCGGTGTCGTCATTTCCGCATGGAGCGCGTCTATTGTCTTGAGTACGGCCAGAGTACGGGTTGTGTTCACATGATACGTGGCCGCCCGTACCTGGACTCGGATACTACCTCCAAGGCAGGTCTCTCTGGCCGTATTCTGGCACGGTACAGTCTGTGTTCACATGGTACGAAATAAGTGGATTTTGACCAAATACCGTACCCGAGTACGGACTCCCGTACCATGTGAAAGCGCCAATGCTTTTCAATGGGGGCCTAGCGGCCAAATGGAGGTACTACAGCAATGGCGGCCTCCATGGTCCACGGTCACAAGGCAGAGCGGCCAGCAGCCATTGGTTCTACCCACCCGCAGATCTCCACATTTGATCCGTTTAGTTCTGATATCCGCCAACAAGAGTTATCGTCGATATGAGCTCCACCATCGAGATATGTTTCGACACAACACGCATGCGCCAAAAAGGAACCTGGACGCTGTTAATCGAAGTGGGAACAGAATCTGTCGGTCCTCTGAGGACCTGTTCCTCCAGGGCTAAATAAATATGCCCTTTATCCGAATCCTTAGGATTTACATGCTACGTAGCAGCTACTACTCGACCATTGGTGTAGTAAATACTGCGTAGCAAACGAGCGAGTAGTAGCCATGAAATCAGACATACTGCTCCACCATTTTGTTTGTCCTTTGACCCGGATGTTGACCAGATTTTACATGAGGTCTCCTTATTCAAATTAAATGCTTAATCAGTTGTCAAAAAACAAAGCAATCAGTATCATCGCTATTAAAATGACGAAATTGCGGCGGTGACAGTGGTTGACAGTTCCCTTTTGCGTTGTCGTTCTTTGATTTTGGGGCTTCCGTTGCATTGTGGGATAGCGTAGTCTCCACCGGCTGCTTACTGTGGCGGTAGTACACATCCAGGAACTTTGCGCTTACTACTCCGATCTATACTGGAGATTTTCGGATCTACTACATCGCTCGCGTACTGCTTTTCGGCTGCTATGTAGGAAACATCGTAGAGGTATTCGGATTAAGCCATTGATTTGTTAAAACTGCTCAGATATACTTCTTTACAGGTAACCAGAGGTGGGGAGAGTACCCAAAAGATATACTCAAGAGTAGATATACTTCATAGTAATATTAAGTAACAGTATTGTGTACTAATACTACTCTTAAAATAATTATTTTCCTAACAAGTTACTAAAATGTGAATGAGTAAATATAAGTATTTAGTACCCACCTCTGCAGGAAAATAGGGAGCTTGTTCACTTGTTAATAGAGGGGGAACGGAATCTGACAGCCCCCCTCTGTACATCATTATGCAATCCCTATAATTTCTTTTTACCAAAAATATACAGTAATAAAGTAGAATTGTCATAAAACTGGCTTAAGCAGGGGGACACGTCTGGCGCTGCTACTGATGGTAGCCTTTGTTACTTTGGTCCCAGCTCTCTGCAGGTCGTTCACCAGGTCCCCCCGTGTGGTTCTGGGATTGTTGCTCACCGTTCACAGGGTGAGATCTTGGTGGAGCCCCAGATGGAGGGAGATTATCAGCGCTCTTGGACGTCTTCCATTTTCTAATCATTGCTTTCTTCACACCGAGGCTTGTGTTGGTGTACAGTCTTGTCCATGGTGTCTCCATAGTGGAGTTTGGAGTGTGAATGTTTGAGGTTGTGGACAGGTGTCTTTTATACTGGTAACCAGTTCAAACAGGAGCCATTAATACAGGTGGAGGACAGAGGATTCTCTTATAGAAGAAGTTACAGAAATCTGGTTTGTTTGGAGGTGATAAATACTTATTTTCCATCATAATTTACCTTTTTTTTTAAATCAGACCATGTGATTTTTGGTTGTTTTTCCCTGAACACATTTCTATCCCAATATGTGTATTTCTGATCTCACCAGAGAAGCTCCAGAATGAAGGTAAACCCAGTTCTAAGGGACTGAAGGTTCTGCCTCTGCAGAACCCTCCCAACCAGAAGCTCCTCCAGTAAAACAAACAGACGTTACAAACAGAAACAGATTTATTCACTAGTGGAAACCTCAACGTTAGAGACGAAAACAGGACTTCATGCTCAGACTATCAGAAAATACTGTGGCAATATCAGACTCATTTACACATCAGGTGGCTGCACAGAGCCAGGCATCGTCGTCGTCATGTTCTGGGTGGGGGCAACGATCCGTGTCTGGGTCTCTTATCCTTCCGCACCAGAGAAGCCTTCAGACGGCAGGACCTCAGTTCTCCAGGAACGCCACATAGTCGGTGAGTCGGGCCAGCTGCTGCTCGTTAGGAACCAGCGACACCGGGGGAGGATCTGTGGAGAGAAGACGGGGAGGATCTGAATCAAGAAACGGGACATCCATCATCCAACACCTCCGGTATCGACTCTGCAGCCCCCGGGTTGCTGCTCAGGTTTAAAGTTAAACATATGACATCACCACCTCCACCCCTGACCTCGGTAACAACTCCACCTGCAGGGCCCCCACCACCACAGTGGGGCCCCTGGTGTCTGTTTGCAGGAATCAATGATGAGCAACGATTCCCTCAGTGGAAGAGAACTGAGCACCCAGAGGGAACCAGGCTTAAGCTTCTCCTTTCTGATCAAACTTAGAGGTTCTCTGAGCTATCGCTGTTGTCAGACTAACTGACTATGCTTCTCTCTCCTACTACTCTCCAATTTTACATCATCAGCAGCTACCACTCATATCAACTTTATGTTCCATCTATAATTCTATAGAAAGTACCCCTGTTTCTTTGCCTCTTCCCAGTTGGGAAAATAACCAACGGTCAAAGACGTGATTGGATAAGACTGGTACTATTTGGACTTAACTGGATCGATCGGATCAGAACATTTATGTCTCCTTTCTGGCCACTGAGGACTGATGCTTTTAAGGGTACATTCAGATAGGTCCAACTGGGGGATAGGGGGATGCCTCAAGGCTATGTTTAGGGCCCAGAAAGTTCACACAGGAAACATCTTTAACCTACGAAGTATTGACTGATATTTAAGGATGTCCGATTATTCGCTGTTTTTTAATAAACATTCTTAACTTCAAGCTCAACACTCATGTTTGTGCTTATGCGTTTATAAATTTAACTAGGGGAGTCCATCTTACTTCCACTGAATCTTAATTTTTCAAGAGACACTGAACAACTCGTTTAACCACATCCTAAAACGGGGCAGAAAAGTTTTTTGGCCGGAATTGTACTAAGAATTAAGACGCTCTATAAGTGCTGTGGGAGGTTATTTGTTTCTGTTAAACAGCCAAATAAAATCAAACTAGGTCTACCAAATGTATGGAGCAAAACTTTGTAATAATAAAAGCAATGAACAACTTTGAATTGCATAAGCGTATGTTGGCTGCAGATTGTTGAATTGATGAGTACACAAAAACAGTTTACAAATTTAGTAATAAGCTTTCTGCTTGAAGGTGGTAGCTTAAGTTTTTCCAAAAGAGTATAGTTTCCAGACTCTTCTTCACGTCTACATGAACGTTAGCTGAGAAATACAGAAACCACCGGATATTGCAATAAAAATAACTCATTATGCCTCTAATCTGTCATTTTTTGACATTTTAAGTGAGTAGAAGTAGCTGAAAAGTTGTCAAACATGTAAACATGGATATAATAAGAGTTTTTGTTGGAGATGGCTCTAATGTGAGGCTATAAACTGTATGACAACATAACTTTTTCTACAGTTATGATTGTATCCTTGATTGGCATATCACAATAACTAATAGTTATACAATAAGTCATATTTATATGCATATAGAAATAGCGTTGAGAAAACGACAGGAAAACCATTATTATTTTCAATAAATGTCATCTTTTTAATCGAGAGCTCACTGAAGGTCAGCAGAAGAAAGCGTGACGCGTACGCCCTCTGGTGGCCATCGTTTTCTCATCAAATTTGATTCAAAATGTGTGAACAGGAGTCAGAGGAGAGCCGGGTGTGGTTTACAGAGGAAACACTGCCACCTACCTGGCTTTTTGGGCATTACCATTCTGGTTGTTGGGTCCGCCTGCCAGCCTTGACTCACCACACCTTAGAACAGGGAAAAAAAAACAACGAGACAATAAAAACACAACCAGTCCCAACAGTTCTTCCCTAAGTTCCAGAAAATAGTCTCACCCTTCACGGCCTCTTCCACTGAGTAGCCAACGAAGGCGGCAAAATCCTCGGCTGTGATGGAAGTGTAGGCCTGTGCCACCAGGCTGTAGGCCCTCTGTCTGGTGCTCTCTGTGGGGGGGAAACACACCCTGGTTGATGGAGAACATGCTGCACCTCCCAGAAACAGGAAGATAACCACACGTCCTGAGACAGGCTAGATCCTCGCTGGTGAGGGGAAGGAGACGCGTTTCTGGAAGAAACTCATTGGATCCAATAGATAAAACGGCCTGCTGATCGCGTTCAGGCGAACTCTACCGCTCGACGTTCTGCACCTTACTTGCTTAAACACTGCAGAGAGAATGTTTGAATTACAGGCTCCACCAGAGAGGTTGCTGCCGTTATTGCGGCACAAACGGAGCTTCTCACCCGACGTAGCTGAGCTGAAGGCGGCCTGTGGAAATGTGACCGGTCTAAGCCAATCGTGGCCCGATAACTCACTGACTGCTCAATTACTGCTATAAGAGCAGCAATAACAGCTGGTTTCTCTGCTGCATCATCCTGGTTTTCAGACAGCGGAGCCACTCTTCAATGAAGAATCGCTTCAGTAAGGTTGTATCTGGGTAGAAATGAATTATTAACAAATAAAGGATCGTTTGATTGTCCATTTCACTGTTTTTGCTGCATTAATTTAAGTGGCCTGTATTTGACAGTGGACAGTATATAGCAAGGGGAGAGACGTTTCACTGAAAGCATCGGCCTTTAATCATATTCATACTGAACTGCGACATCATCATTAATGCTTTCTACTTCTTTGCACATTAGTCCATTTTAGTTTAATTTTGGTAGTTATTGTAGTTTATGCTTCATTCTTCTTTGCTTATTAGTTTAGTTGTGTGGTACTAGCATAGCAAGTTTGTTGATTAAAAGTGTTTTGCCTGGAAAGTTTAATTATTTTTGTCAATAAACTCTTGGAGGATTTATGGGGCAGATAACTCCTTATTACAGGCAGTGAATCTCCTGGCCTGATTGGCTCCCATTATATGGATATACGCTGATCAGACTGGATAAAAACTTCTCCTGAAGGACTCAAAGTGGCTCCTAACTGGTCTGGGTGAGTAATGAATGTAATATTTGCTAAAAATTAAAAAGGAAAACCTGATAGATAATTTCTGATATTACTTTTTTATGCCCCCCCATCAGCCTACATGGAAGACCGACTTCATATTTAGTCAGAAACCTCCTTAAACCTCAGTGTTTTATTGTAACATTAATCAGAATCGGCCACTTTGGGGGGGGGATGAGTTCAGGGTTGGCTCGGTTCTGATCAGACATTCTTCCATCAGTCAGGATTTGTTGATGCTGTGGGATAAAGGTCGGATTAGTGGCGGTCATGACCCGTCTGCTGGCTTTGCTCTCTGAACAACATCTGAACTCTGCTTGCTGATTGTCGGATCAGCCGATTTTATTTAGGGGTATCAGGAGGCTAATGTAAGAAACGTGCTGCAGAGTTATCTGGGTCACCTGGTGCTGCTCTGCCGCCCCCTTTATCAGGTCAACGTTCTCAGACACGTTCTTGCTGCCGATCTGTGACCTAAGCGCCCATCGGGCTTTATCGCCTAGGCGACGGCTCGCTGTGTACCAACAGAGATGTTAGCAACGAAAACCGTCGGATGAGGAGAGACAGCTGGAGACTCATCTTGGTTTCTGCTTCATGTTTAAGTGAAAACTAAACAAAAATATGGAAAAATCGTTTTGGAAATCTTTAAAAAAATTCTAAGAATTGAATTAATTAAAAGGTTCAAAAATCTGTTTGACATAGTTTGGCTTTTTTTTTATATCTAATATAGGAATAAAAAATCCAGTTACCCAGTGTTAGGTCACTGAATTAAAGGAAAATAATTAGGCTAACAGTTAACAAAAACTATTTTAATAGCGCTGACCCAGATCTAAACTGAATCGAATCAAAGGTTAATAATCAATTCTAACTCTTGAGAATCGAATCTTGACATCTGAATGGATCTGCAGCTCTAACAGTCCTCACCCCAACCAGAAGGTCACTTTGGGGGATTTTTATCGCGCTCTGCCTGTATTTATAACCCCACAGGCGACCTGTGGAGCAGCTGGACTCTGCTTTTCTTAGCTCAGCCCTTCAGCGTCGGGTCGGAGGTGCTGAGCAAGATATCCATGAGTGGGAGTTTTATGGAACCGGAGCCGTGTATTGCTGGACGGTTATCATCTCGCACCCTCTCACCTCCTAAAAATAGCTCCAGCTTCTCACCGGCAAAGGCAACGCAGGCCGAGGCGCTGAGGGGGCTTTTAATAACCGCAGCAGAACCAGAACCGAGCCCGACACACACACAAACCGCAGCCCAACTTCACACAACTTTATTTCATGAGTAAAGACAAACTGGGCGGCCAACAAAAACAGAAGCTACAAACAGTTCAGCTCTAAACCAGGTTTAAAATACAAAAAGTATAAAAAGTAGTTAAGAAAACAAAGAATGACGTTAGAGTTAAATATTGCACTGAGTGGATACCCCCCCCCCCCTTTTTAACGCACATATCTAACTTATTCTTCCTCCTCTGCATCCTCAAACTCTTCGTCGGCGGTTCCAAAGTCCATCTTAGACAGAACCGTCTCCACGTGTTCCGTGGACAGAGCGAAGTGGTCCATCTTCTCGAAGCCCGGCTCGGGCCGCTCTTCGCCCAGCGAGGCCTTGGCGGCGTCCTTGGTCTTTGCGATGAGTCCCTTGGAGGCCAGGAGGAACTCGGCGGCGCCGCTCTGCTCCAGCGCCCTGACGGCCGTGTCCGTCAGCTCCGAGCTGGCCTGCAGCCGCTCGCCGTAGCGCTGGGCCAGCGCCCGCAACGCCGCCACCTTCTCGTCCTGCTCCTTCCCGATCTGCCCCAGCAGCACGGCCTTGCGCTCCTCCAGCACGGCGTAGAGCAGGTCGAAGCGCTCCGCCAGGCCCTGCTTGGCGCGCTGGGCGTTCTCCTGCACGGCGCGGCAGGCGTCCTCCATCTGGTTGAGCAGAGCCTGCAGGCGGCTGTTGCTGGCCACCAGAGTGTCGATGGCGTTGCTCAGCTCCCCTTTCTGGGCCGTGTAGATGGAGGCCAGCGGTGCCACCTCGCAGTCTTTGTGCTGGCCGAACACCTTGCACATGGAGCAGGTGGGGACCTGGCAGCTGACGCAGTAGATGTTGATCCTCTCTTCGTCGTGCTCCTGGCACAAGGGCTCCTTGGACTCCTTGGGCTTCAGGCTGTCGCCGCTCTCGCTCTTCCCCTCCTGCTGCTGCTGCTGCTGCTTGTAGATGTCGATGATGTTCTCCACCAGCAGGTTGCGCTGGAGGCCGTGGACGCCGTGCCGGTCCAGCACCACCTCGAAGCGGCAGGTGGGGCAGCGGAAGACGCCGCCGGAGAAGCGGTAGGGGTTGCGGGAGTCGTAGAGGTCGCTGGCGCAGCTGCGGCACAGATTGTGCTGGCAGGGCAGGATGACCACGGGCTTGGTGAACATGTCCAGGCAGATGGGACAGCTCAGCTGCTTCTCCAGGCTGTCCATGGGGCTGGGGGGCCGCACCATCGACCCTGTCCTCTGGAGGTCCATGCTAGGGAGTCGTCTGTCAGTTCAACACAGTTTAGAGAGGTTTTCTGGAAGCCGTCGGGTTCTATTCTGGTCCAAGCTTGCCGCTCCGCCTTTATAAGAGCCCTCACAGCTGGTGACACCTGATGCCCCTCCACCAACCGGACCGCAGCAAACATTCCTGCAGAAACCCCCCCCCACTCCCACTCCAACCCATGTGTCACATGTCCCAGTGGGAACGGACGCGAAGAGGGCAGAGACAAACAGCGAATGTCAACAAGATGTTCAGATTTCATCTTGTTTATATCCTAGAATTCAGTTTGATCAGCGGTTCCCCATCAGAAATAAATCTGTTTAACCCCTTATAAAGCAGGGTCATTAGGCTAAATAATATGCAATATCCGAATTATGGCCGTTCCTGAACACTATTGATCAGGAGTCTCCAACCTTTAACATCCAAAGAGCCGTTTTTGCCCTCAATCCTGCTAAAATAAACCGCATTCAGAGCCGCAAATGTTACATGACTATAGAACAAACGTTTTTCATAAGCATCTATTACAGGAAAATGAGTAACAGCCACTATGTCGTTCTGTTTGTAGCTGTTAAAACAAAGAACAACAAAATGTTTGCAAAAAGAGGATGGATTCATATTCTAAGAGGTTTTGACATTTGTGGAAAAATTACCTTAAAGTGCACAAAGCCTCAAAACTTAAGACCAGAAAAATTGATCTAAAAAATATTGTTACGTTTAGTTTCACTATGTCATGGAAATTCGAAGCAATTTTTCATTAAAAGAACCTGAATTGGTCATAAAAATAAACATTTGGTTTGATATTAATTTTAGCCAAAGTTGTGCCACAGATTACAGACGCCCGCTATGGAAGATAAAAACATGTTTGGGCTCTTTGTAAAGGTAACTAGAGATGGACAACATAGCGAAGAGCAGAGTCATATTGATCGATAATTACCGATAACTATCCCAAAATGTAGAAAAGGTATTTTAAGTGCCTCTCTGGTCATTTTGTTATACTGCAATGAACTAAGTTTAACTAATTATTAAATGAAGTCATTTTTCAAACACTTTTTAATCATAACTAAGTTTCTTAAGAAACAGAAACAAATCAAGTAACATCAGTAAAGGAAAGTAATGTTATTAACAATTATATCTTTTTTTAATTGTTAGTCATTTAAATCAAAGGCTTATCTTGATACTTTTTAATCTTTTAAAAATTTTATGAAACTTTATAATAATAATGGCTGAAACCTTTGGTTTAGTTTGTCAATAAAGCTGATTCTAATTCAGTTTAGCTGCTAAAGCTAACGAACTACTCACCGATACCAGAGTGTAGACGGAGCCCAGTTCAGTCGTAGAGCGCTGAAGCCAACATTTGTGTTTTTTGCTTCTGAGGACCAGGTGGAGAACCGGGTGGAGGACCAGGTGGAGAACCGGGTGGAGAACCGGGTGGAGAACCGGGTGGATATTTTAAAAACTGCAGGTGTTGTTAGCAGCGCTATCTGGGTACGTTTCCTGCGTATCTCTGTAACAGTGATTCATAGCGAGCCTTGGTAGTGGAGTCCTGTTTAAAACAGCTCACCATAGTAATTTATTTGATTTAGTGCGTCGAGGATCGGTTCAAAACAGGACGCAACATTTACCTGGGCCACTAGAACCTTTTTCCGGAACAACTTCCTCCTCGCTGTGACATCTGACTTAGGCGAAGTTAGTTTTACGGTGATGGTTTGCTTAGAGACAATCAACAAATCCTGTTGCAGTTCAAGTCATTTGCTCCTTTTTGTGGTTTTAAAGCAGAGATTTGTGGGTGAATGAGCTGCCTGGGTCTTTGTTAATGAACTATTCACAGTAGGTAGCGACTATTTTATTGAGCTACCTGATGTGTTAGTGAAAATATGAGGGGACATTTTTTTTTAATCGATCCGTTTTTTTTCTATCGCACCACAAATCTATCGACCGATGGATATCGCTATCAAATGATCATCCAGCCCTAAAGGTAACAACCTGTAATATAAGTCAGAATTACTGTAGCTATGACTGATAGCAAGTCAGTCACTTTAGAACTCACAGAGAACAATTTATTACTTTGTCCTCCTGAAAATGAAGGTGTCTATAGCAACAGTAGGTAGTTGGTGACTGAAACACACGATATACCAACAGAATACCTTTTTGACAACTCACAGTTAAGATTTGAAAAGATTATAAAGTTTTATTTTCTAATTCCTAATATCAGGATTAACTGGTTAGAAAAAGAGTTCAGAGTTGTGGTTCCTTGGAGTTCTACACACAGTAGCTCCTTTATCGTAACTGATAAATATTATGAATACTTCTCCTCTTAACGCATTTAGGGAAACAAACTTTCATGTTTATGAATTCAGACATTTAGTGGAACTACGTTTACAGTCCAGTCAGCTGAGTTCCTCCAGAGCTGCCAGCAGTTACCAAACAGTCTGATGACGAAACTCTGTCCCATCCACTGCTGATCAACATGGAGGGAAGTTATTTTAAACTGTTGCACAACCCCCACCCAACAGCAGGGGTCAACAACATAACAACAATCCCAGGATGAAACTTCTGGAATTCCCTGAAGATCAGAACCCTGAGAGCTGACCTTCATTATCCTGAGCAGCAACCACAACAAGCTACTGCAGGGCTAGCTGCAGGTAGCTTCACAGCTAGCCCTGCTGCTATCTTTACAGCTAGCCCTGCTGCTATCTTTACAGCTAGCCCTGCTGCTATCTTTACAGCTAGCCCTGCTGCTATCTTTACAGCTAGCCCTGCTGCTATCTTTACAGCTAGCCCTGCTGCTATCTTTACAGCTAGCCCTGCTGCTATCTTTACAGGTAGCCCTGCTGCTATCTTTACAGGTAGCCCTGCTGCTATCTTTACAGGTAGCCCTGCTGCTATCTTTACAGCTAGCCCTGCTGCTATCTTTACAGCTAGCCCTGCTGCTATCTTTACAGGTAGCCCTGCTGCTATCTTTACAGGTAGCCCTGCTGCTATCTTTACAGGTAGCCCTGCTGCTATCTTTACAGGTAGCCCTGCTGCTATCTTTACAGGTAGCCCTGCTGCTATCTTTACAGCTAGCCCCTGCTGCTATCTTTACAGCTAGCCCTGCTGCTATCTTTACAGCTAGCCCTGCTGCTATCTTTACAGCTAGCCCTGCTGCTATCTTTATAGGTAAGCCTGCTACTATCTTTATAGGTAGCCCTGCTGCTATCTTTACAGCTAGCCCCTGCTGCTATCTTTACAGCTAGCCCTGCTGCTATCTTTACAGCTAGCCCTGCTGCTATCTTTATAGGTAGCCCTGCTGCTATCTTTACAGCTAGCCCTGCTGCTATCTTTACAGCTAACCCTGCTGCTATCTTTATAGGTAGCCCTGCTGCTATCTTTATAGGTAGCCCTGCTGCTATCTTTACAGGTAGCCCTGCTGCTATCTTTACAGGTAGCCCTGCTGCTATCTTTACAGGTAAGCCTGCTACTATCTTTACAGCTAGCCCTGCTGCTATCTTTATAGCTAACCCTGCTGCTATCTTTACAGCTAGCCCTGCTGCTATCTTTATAGGTAGCCCTGCTGCTATCTTTATAGGTAGCCCTGCTGCTATCTTTACAGGTAGCCCTGCTGCTATCTTTACAGGTAAGCCTGCTACTATCTTTACACTTAGATATACAGATAGCTTTGCTGCTCCCTCTGCTCTACCAGCTACTTAGCGATGCATCTGAACCTATTTTATTTGTATTTATTGCATGCTTAGAAGTAGGGCCGGGCGGTATACCGAAAATGTACAGACACCGATATGTATTACTTTTACCGATGTCATTTTGCCAGTGCCGGTAAATTTGGTATCTAAAAAAATGAAAAGATGTGTTTTAGTTTAGCGACGCTCATGTCCCTTCAAGAAATGAGCATTGTTTTGAGTCACGTGACCACGCACAGTCATGTGACAGAGGGGAAAGCGCTGCTAACGCAGCTACTGTGTAGCTATATTTACGAAGGGTTTAGACTCATCGAATGATTTTCGGAAATATACGACTAGTGATAAATAGTGACTTTTATGGTGTTATTGTATACTTAAGACTCTAACGTAGAGCACGTATGTATGTTGGTGCAGAGCGTTTGTAGCCCAACAATTCCACCTGCCCAGTTCCTGTTCAGGCGGATAAGATATTAACCCCGTGGAGTTGCTACTAGAAGCCGCCGCCTGTTCCCACCTGTGCTCCGATGTAAAATATTTTCCGTCTAAAATAAACTGCACACTAAAATCACCTGTTTTACTCAGCCCCCGTCACTTTCTCAAACACTGAATTAAAAGGCTGTTTGAAGGTATTTAATAGCAAGAATCAATATAAACGCTCAATTTACCGTGATATTAATTTTACCTCATATTGCCAAAAAACCATTCTGACTCTGGAGAGTCTAACAGTGTTCCCGGTGTTTACCTCTGAGCGCCTCCATGGCTGGAACTATATTCTCTGACCACTGGTGGGAAGCGATGGCCGTGTAGATCCCTGGGAAATCTCTCTGCCAAATGCGCTGGCCGACGGCCCAGATGGCCGGTAGCTCAGGGTTAGCCTGCAGGGAAAAGGAGACAGAAGAGGACAGAAGCCTTCAGTGAAACCAGAGAGGTCTCCATGCAGCTGTGAACATTTCACTCCCAAATGCTTTGAGTTTTTCCTCTCCACTGTCGCTACATGCTTGCTCAGTATGAGGGTTTACTGTGAAGTCAAAGATTCAATGCAGAAGAAAAACTTTGAACCAATTAGAACAATAAAGTGAACAAGTTGCACTGCTTGATAACCACATTCAGTTTTACAGAATATAACTAACCTAGGATCTGTCTCTATGATTAACGTTTTACTAACTGCTGTATAACATCAACAGGGTTATTCTAATTTATCGAGACACCATTAAACTGGGAATTTACCAATGAAAGCAACAATAAATCAGGATTTTATGCTTATATTTTCTCTATTCAGACAGCTGGGCCCTGAAGGAATTGTCCATCACTTATTGGCATGTTAAAGCGAGAGGGCGCCCCCTTGTGTCATAAAGGTACCCGTGCCTGCTGCTGTACCATTAGGCAATAACTGTTGGTATTCTTGTAGGTTTATCGTGTGAACATTAATGATGCTTCTTTTTATGGTCGTATTTTCCATTTTTAACGGATCGGTCCTGTTCCGATATCTGCCCTGCTTGCAACCGAAGGTCAAAGGTCATAGAGCAAGGAGAAAATTTCACCTCAAGAATAATTTTATTATCAAAGTATAATTTTATTTATGGTTTTATGGGGAGCATTCTTGTCCCTTCCTGTTGGCCCATGGTCCCCAAACCGGAAAAATAATGAATGGAAGTGAATGGAGCGTTAAAAGTTATTTTCTGGTCCGCTTTCTCTTACGTCCTGAATCACACATATGTTGTACTTCAATTTAAATGATAACTAATGATGTACATATCTACTGTATTTGTCCAGTGATTTGGGATTTATTTGATGGTAAAATTTCGCATTTAAAATGCCTACAAACCAGAAGTCGCATATATGACGTAATATGGCTAACAGTAGCTAGCACTAGCTATAGCTAGCACTAGCTATAGCACGTAAAACCTTCACCTAGAGCTTGTAGAGCTTCTCCTCCATGCTGGCTCTCACTCCACCGACTGCTTTATCCCCGACATAGCTGCTACTTTCCTCATTGTCAGATTTATAGAGGTTTTCTCCGTGTTTAATGCTCCTTTCTTCATCCTGGAGGCTACGACCCTCGCTCTCCTTCTTCTTCTGCAGTTATAGTCCACTAAACGTTGTTACACAAAACCTAAAGTAACTTTTACCTCCAGTCTAAAATCTGTGTTCTCTCTGCATCAAAATTAGTTTTTAAAATTCACGGACATCATATGTTGGATCCACGGCGCATTTTATACTGGATCAGAAAATAACTTTTATCGCTACATTGACTCTAATTAATTTTTTCTGGCAGTAAGAGAACCATGGACAGGAAGTAGAAGGGCGGGGCTTAGGCTCCTCATTACAGGTAAACGTTTTTCATTTTAAAGCTCCAGATTTTTAAACATGGTTATTGCAGCATTTTGATTGGCTGCTGCTCTCCATGAGCCCGCCTCCAGCTGTCACACAGTGACCCGGCTCAGACCGTTTAGGACCAGAACCAGAACCTGGCCAGAGGAAACGACCCACTGATCTGAGGATTCATGAACTCCTGAACCTGAATGACTCGAGTCCGATTGGTCCAACAGAACCTCGACAGGAACCGGACCTGTGAAACCAGAACTGAAACTGGACCGGAGGAACCAGACCGGAGGAACTGGACTTGTTGACCAACTTACTGCTTTGATGGCCTGAGGGATCCTCTTCCACAGGTATCTGGCGTTATTCCTGCAGGAAGGAGAGAAGGAGGTCAGCAAACAGGAAGTGGAGCAGGAAACAACTCCATCCTGACCAGGTAACTGTGGACAACGATCTAAATGAGTCTGGAGTTGGTTCTGATCCAGACAGAACCGAGCTAGCCAGCAGCTCTGCAGACTCACCGTCAGCTTCACTTACATGTCATTATTGAGCAGATACAGAGCCAGCATCTGGGCGTAGACCTGCGGCGTTGCAATGCCCCCTGGAGCCTGGTAAAGGTAAAGCAGGTGGACCGAGTCAGGTTCAGGAGAATCCATCATTCATTCATAAAAACATTCACACAGCAACTATACTCGTGACCAAAGACATGCTGTATAATGATCATTTACAAATATTACTATTATTATACATAAACGAGACATAGCATATTTTTTTTGAAATTTCCATCCGGAAATTTGGGTCTGGAAAAAGTGTGGAATTCTGACATTGGCAGTGTGTAGGAACCCTGGAAAAACAACCTCTCGAGGAGCGTCATGAATCCAGGTGAAACAACAGACAAATTATCGTAACAAGCAGTTAAAAGGTCATTTATGGTTGTGAGAAGATGCACCAGGTCTGAACATAGTTCGGAGGCAGGGACAGTTAAAAACACAGAGCCAGTGGGTTTTAAAAAGCAGTGGCTGAATCAACCTTTCTCAGTTATATGTAGGGATGCACCGATTGGGAAATTCTGGGCCGATACCGATGTTTAACATAACAACTTGGCCAATGGCCGATGTTTTTTTTCTTTTTATTTATTCCTTTTTTGTGACACAGAAACATACATTTCTTTTGACTCTTCATCACACTATCCTATAAAGAGCACAAATTCAATCAGACCAATTTATTAAACAAAACAACCTTTAATGTCAATTTCTGGTTGACTTTAGTTATAACCTTATTTATGACTTCACATTCAAAAACTTTTGACTGCTAACTAATGAATGAAATTATTGCTTCAGTACATTGCCCAACAAAATTATTTGAGTGGTTTTAGCCTGATAAACAAAAACTTAGTCAATCAGAAGATTATGTTTATGACCCAATAAAAAATATTTTTCTGAAAAAATAAACATATCAAGTGTAAATGCAAAAACAAGTCCAAAAATAGATACATTGTTATTCATAAATACAAACATAAATAGGACTATCTTTCACCTTGTGTATTTTTCATACAGAAGAAAATAAAAAGTGTTTAAAAACTCACAGAATGGAACATTTGGCTCTTATAAAACAAAAACAGTTCCTCCTCCACTGATTATTAATAACACATCAGTCACCAGCTATATTGCTGGCCTACTTCTTAATAAGATGCATGTTTTTCTTTACAAAAATAAGCATCTCTGCGTTGTCACACCAAAGTCTGTTTCTCTTTTCACCCAGGATATGAGACACAGAGCTGAATAACCGCTCACTCTCGGTGCTGGTACATGAGTTCTGGAAAACGCAGGTGGTTATTTCTCCAATAGCAGAGTTCGCTCTCACCTCTGGGAAGAGTGGTCTCTGCCAGGAAAATACCCAGTTGTTGGGATAAAGAAGTACTTTTCCTCTCTGGTCCATTTTCTTCCAGAATCGCCTCAAACACATCATGCAGGGAGGGCCCAGCACTGTCGGATCGTTGCCTCTTGCGCTCTGGGAGATGTGCGCGCTCTCCATCGCATGTCCCATCCTCAGCTGCAGGCAACAGGTGTGCCTCAAGTATTTCTCGAGCGCGTTGTTTAACATCCTCATCAAAGTATTGATCCTTGTATCTGGGATCCAAATAGGTAGCAATGCAGAACATGGGATCGTACTGGATTTGATCGAAGCGTCTATTTACAGCCTCTAATAATGACGTCTTTGTTGTTTTAACGCCGTGGTCTGTGTCAGCTTGCTTACTCAGAAGACGTCTCAGGGCTGTCACAGAGGGGATGACATCTGCAGCCGATGCTGCTGATGAGCTAATTTCTCTTGTCAATTGTTCAAATGGGGAGAGGAGTTTTATAAAGTTTTCAATTAATTGCCACTGGTGCGCAGTGAGAGTGGCCGGGAGGTCGTAGTCTGCGGCACTTCTGTTCCAACAAGCTCTCCATCATATAATATGTACTATTCCAGCGAGTGGAAACATCTTGCTGTAGTCTTTTTGGTTTCATTCCCAACTGGATCTGCACAGCCTGGAGACGTGAATAGGCGAGGGGTGAGTGTTTAAAGTGGCCGACGATTTTTCGGCAAATAGCCACAACATCCGTGAGGCTGCGCTGGCTAAAAACACCGTCATGAATTGCCAGCTGCAGCCAGACCACTGTCCATCATGGCTTTTGTCATATTCCTAGCATTATCTCTCACGACTCTGGTTTTGTCAATTTTCCACGTCTGGAACATTTTCTCAAATGCTTCCGAGATGGCAGATGCTGAGTGGGTACCTGCGAACTCCTGGGAGTGTAGCACTGCCTTAACCAGGTTGAAGTCCTTATCGATCCACTGTGCTGTGAGGCTAAGCATGCTCACAGGGCTTACATCTGAACTCCATATATCTGTGGTGAAACTGATGGCAGCGATGTCGCGAGCCAGTAGCTCATGAATGTGCGTGGCTACAATGTTGTGGATTTCGGGGAGACAGACCTCGGCAAAGTGACACCGCTCGGCAGCGTGGCTCCATAAACGTCATCAGACTCCGAAAACCCACGTCCTCCACTACAGAGAAAGGCTGGTCCTCTAAAGCAATAAACTCCATCACCTTGTTTGTTATTTGTTTCGCTTTGACGCTGTCTGGGGGCAGCTGTTTTGCTTTCTCAAACGCTGTGTCAATTGAAGTCGGAGTTTTACCAGCGGTTTGCGCTTTCTTGGCGGCTTCGTTTTTCCGTTTTTGGTCGGCTTGCAGGTAATCGCTGTACACGGCCTCATGCCTGCTTTTCAAATGTCCAATGAGATTTGTTGTGTTAAATGACTTTCTAACAGCCCCCCTCTTGAAATTTCAGCGGAACACGTATTGCAAACTGCAAAACGCTGATCTTTCTCGGAAACTGTAAAATATTGCCACACAACCGCCATCTTGTTTGTTTAATCGACCGGGGAAAGTGCGCGGGTGCCCTCTTCCATCTGGTTATCTCCCAGCACCCAAATAAAGAGGAGGAGGGCGGGGGGTTCCCTGCGCACAGCTTTCATGACACATAAAATTATCGGTGAATGTCATTTTTATTTCCCGATGGCCATTAATGAGGCAAACATTGCCTGTTACCGATGTTCAGCCGATGCATCGGTGCATCCCTAGTTATAGGCATCATTTTAGCCGGAGACACCGGGGACATGTCCCCAGCACTTTTTATGACGAGTTTGTCTCCACCAAACATGAAGCCTGGTTCATAACAGCCGCGCAGTGATCCAGTCATTTGCGAAACTGAAGGCAATTTTCCTAAATACTAAATAAGAACTGCAGATTATTATTGATCTAAACAGATTATAGATATAATACAAAGAGCTTTGCTCCTGTCTGATTCACTGGGAAACGCAAAGAAAATATATATTAAATGTGAAGAGTAGATAAATACGTGTATATCAGCACTAAATACTCCTCTCTATACCGCGCACACTGTCATGTTTTCTTTCTGCGCAGATGCTACTTTACAGATTTTTACAGACTCCTTTCTGCTCCAAAAACTTTCTGCAATGTTGCAGGAACCATTTAAAGAAGAAAAAATACATAATCTGAATACAATCGGTCTGGAGGAAGTTTCTTTATTACCGTGGATGGATGAAAAATATTAATATAATATTCTTGGTTGAATCCCACTTTCCATTGTGTGGATAGAGCCTGAAAATGTCTCCAACTTTGCGCTGAATGCTGATTATTCTCACCATCTCAGCATCCAGCGCTCCCAGACAGAGATTTGATTGGTCCACCTGAAACAGCAGATTAGCTGCAGGAACCCGTTCTACTGCAGGATTCTGATCTGTACATTAAGTAGAAGTTTCTCTGCACAGAACGGACAAAAACAGCAAAGGTTGCAAATGGAACACATTTATTATACGTATAAATTTGGCTTTTTTGTGCTTTATGTGGATTTTTAATGTCTGCCATCTGAGAAACAACACATGTAATCCTTTGGTTTTCAACTGTTATTAATTGAATAAAGATGCAATTTTCAACACCTGTTTACATCTTCAGTGCTTATTGTGATGAAACGTGGAACAGAATAATAATAGGCTATGAATAATCAAAGTTAATAATAATAGTTAATGTCTGGCTGCCAGACGTGAGGATAAATCCCTACAACTTAATGCACTTTCAGTTTAAAGTTGGGTCCCTTATTTTGTATGTATATTGTTTTAATAAGACCACTTTAAAATGATAATTTTCATATTCTTATTGGAACGCTTAACTAAAACTTTGTTGCCTTTAATAAAAGTGAGTCAGTTGAATGCACAGAATTCATGCCTGTGTTGGAACATGGACAGGATGGAAGCACCTCCGCCATTACCGGTCGGCTGTTTATTACAGCGATCAGTTGTGATTCTGTGACATCACTACACCCGGCCAATCAGTTGCCACCGCTACGCCGTTAGTAGTGACATCACTGTAAAGGACCAGTCCATAGGCGGGCGTGTTGGGTCGCTAGTATAAAACACTCTGTTACCGGGCCAGAATCGACCCATACCAGACCGCGCTGGTCCCAAATGTAAAAGGGCTATTAGTTCTCTGTTCGGTTTGAAGATGGAGATGTTTTATTTGAAAATAAACATTTCATCTGAAGAAACTCCTAAAAGTTATTTTTATTGCTGTGTCTGTCTTGTTTGGTGTATCGTGTTAGTTAGCGCATTTCTCACAGTTAGTGTTTCTGTACATGACAGTTTCCAGAAAACTATGGCTACATGGATACAATACTTAGCATATTTATAACAGAAAGTAGCAAATAACATAATTGGCTGTGGCTGATAAACAGCTAAACTACATTTCAAATGACTAAATATATAAAATCTAATGAGACAAACTTGTTTCTTTGGTTGGTTTTAGTTATTAAGAGGGAACAGTGTGGTGCCAAAAATAATAAATAGTTTATTTTATATTTTTCCCAGTCAGTATCTAATGTTTAGCATTAATATGCCCTCTGTTTTCCTGTGGGAGGAGCTACCAGCGCATTTTGTGACATTTAATAGTCTTAAATGCTGTTTTTAAGCGGAAGTATTCAGAATGCAGTACCAGGATTCAGCAAAGTAACGGAATACGTTACAAAATCCATTTTAAAGCAGGTATTCTGTAACTTAATACATTTGCAACGTATCCTTCCCAACATTATTAGAGACACACCTGTTAGCTGACAGATAGCATCAGATCTGAGTCATTATGAATATGTGATAATTTACCTGCAGACAGGTGTGTTTTAGCTGCTATTAGTATCAGACGGTCCTTAATTCCTCCCAGGTGTTATAAAATCATCCGTGTTCAAGTCAACCAGAACAATCCGCCTGCAGCCACTGGACCGGACTTGTATCCGAACCCTTCACTAAGAACCAGACAGCTAAAGCTAACCAGCTAACAACCATGCTGGAGTCCTATTTCAGTGTTTTTAAAGGGGTTGGACCTTTATTCTGGATGTTATAGAGGAACAAATGCTGGGTAGTTTTCACGGCTCTAACTAGTTTACAGGTCATTTAAGCCAAAAAGCACCGAAATGTGTCCATTTTTAACTGTTTCCGAGTGAAACGCCGGGTAATTCTAGTTCCGATGTTTAGTTATTCAGATTTTAAACCACGGCGGCTCATAGACGGTATATTAGTTATATATCTGATATACATAACTCTGTATAAGAGGTCAGCCCGGACTATTTTAACCCGTGAACCTTTCACTGAAGCAGCTTCTAGATCGGTTAATGCGGCTGTTCGTTCGGAACCCCTCGGTGCTCGGACGCTAACTCCTCCAGAAACGGGCTAAGTCCGGACCGACAGACGGCTCCAAACCGAGCCGTAAAAGGCCAGAATGTGTCTGATAAAAGCAGCTCACCTCCAGCTCCTGAGCTTCACACTGCTCCAGTAATTTATCACAACTCTCCTCCATGATGAGGGCAGCGGGCATGATGCTGCAGGAAGCTGAACAGCCGGACGGTTCCTGTTTGTTATGACCATAACAGTTACCGCCTGCAAAGACCGCCCCTAGCGGCACGGAGGGGAACAACACGAGTCGGGTTGTTTTTTTTAAAGATGAGAGCGAAGCTGTTTTTTGTCTTCATTATACCTGATATAATACTTATTTTTCGATTTAAAGTGGAACTCACCCTGAAACTCACTTGTCTTGCTGATGAACTATTATTGAGTATATAATAATAGTGCTGTGTAATGTCTGATCAGTGTTTTTGGTATTTTAGCATTTTAGTAAAAACATTATTTTGTACCAAAAACCGCTAGTGGAGTGCCCTCTTCTGGTTAAAACTTTACACTGCACTGTAATTGAATTTAAATCAGGGTTTGCTTCTGGTGTTCTGACAAAACACCATGAGAATGGCATACTTTAGGTTAATGCACATGCGCTGTACTAAAATTCGTTCTTTTTCTCTTTTGGAGTTCAAGATCAGTTCACGTCGAGTTAAAATGTATATATTGAAGGTTAAGGCATTTAAAGGTTGGATGGAGAGCCTAAGCCCCGCCCTTCTACTTCCTGTCCATGGGTCCCCTACTGCCAAAAAAAATAAAATAATGAGAGTCAAATGAGCGATAAAAGTTATTTTACTTCCAGTTTGAAATACGCTGTGGATCCAACATATGATGTCGGGGATAAAGCAGTCGGTGGAGAGAGAGCCAGCATGGAGGAGAAGCTCTACAAGCTCTAGGTGAAGGTTTTACGTGCTATAGCTAGTGCTAGCTCCTGTTAGCCCAATGGCGTCAAATATCTGACTTGTAGGCATTTTAAATGCGAATTTTTACAATGAAATAAATCCCAAATAAATTTACAAACACAGTAGAAATGTACATCATTAGTTATCATTTAAATCGAAGTACAACATATGTGTGATTCAGGACGTAAGAGAAAGAGGACCAGAAGATAACTTTTATCGCTCCATTGACTTCCATTCATTATTTTTCCAGCCAGGGGGCGAAAGGAAGGGAAAGAGACTCAGGCTCCCCATGTGGAACATGAGCATAAACATGAACATAGCGCTATCTAGTGTATCTAGGTTGTAGTTACACCAATACAAACACCATTCCATCTGTTGGGTTGCCAGGTTTGCTGCTGATACGCCCTGTGACCAACCTGAACTGTGTCCAGTGAGGAATGTATCCTAGAGGAGTTTAGCTAACAGCTAACGTTAGCAAAGTTAGCTAGTGAGTTAGCTTACTATTCCAGGAGGAAAGTCTCCGTTTTTGGTGTGTTTGATGGCGTAGAAATGTTTTATGTGGGTCCATCTAGTGTAGACTTCACCTAAAGCTACTCTAGTTTCTGTTAGCTAGCTAGTTAGCTAGTGAGTTAGCTTACCGATCCAGGAGGAAAGTCTCTGTTTGTACGTGTGTTTGATGGCGTAGAAATGTTTTATGTGGTTCCATCTAGTGTAGACTTCATCTAAAACTACTCTAGTTTCTGTGAGCTAGCTAGTTAAGTTAGCTAGTGAGTTAGCTTACAGATCCAGGAGGAGAGTATCAGTTTCTGCGTGTGTTTGATGGCGTAGAAATGTTTTATGTGGGTCCATCTAGTGTAGACTTCATCTAAAACTACTCTAGTTTCTGTGAGCTAGCTAGTTAAGTTAGCTAGTGAGTTAGCTTACCGATCCAGGAGGAAAGTCACCGTTTCTGCGTGTGTTTGATGGCTTAGAAATGTTTTATGTGGGTCCATCTAGTGTTGGCTTCATCTAAAACTACTCTAGTTTCTGTGAGCAAGCTAGTTAAGTTAGCTAGTGAGTTAGCTTACAGATCCAGGAGGAGAATATCAGTTTCTGCGTGTGTTTGATGGCTTAGAAATGTTTTATGTGGGTCCATCTAGTGTAGGCTTCACCTAAAACTATTCTAGTTTCTGTTCTTTTTAGGTCACTCCTCTCCTGAGACGGATAACAAAATCTCTGGGGTTCTGAAGCAGCTGCTGGACTTACTGACTCCACCATTCTTCCCAGTACCAGCCCAGCTGTACCGACCATGTAATTGGATCATAGAGCTCGTATCTGTCAACCTGTAATGGCGCCCACTACTGGCTGGTCGATGGAAATATAATGTCATTGTCGTGCCCGTAATTTTTTAAGGAAATGTACTTTAATTCTGCACCCATTGAAACACCATGTGGAGATATTCATTTATTTATTTAATTAAATATAGCTTTTTATGAAAATGTTCCGTACTCGATCTTTAACTGGAGGCTCCTGGGAAACGGAGGACCAAGAGAAAAAAAAGAAAGAAAAGTTCTTCAGCTGGCAAGGGAAGCAGGGAACCAGCAAGGAAAACCAGCAAAACATACTAATATTAAACAGATGAAAGAATCAACGATCACAGAGCATTATAAACCAAATAAAGATCTAATAAAGAATTGCTCTAAGCTAAAGAATAAACAGAGACGACCAAAAAGCAACACTGAAAACTCACTAGAAGACCCCAGGATTGGGACTATTTTCTGAGCACGTTTGTTAGGAACCATCTTTATAAAATATGGATTTAACTCAGATTTGAGGAAAACAATGACATAATAATAATAACAAATCCATTTAGCAAAAATTCTCCCTAAAACCCTTTATTGTAATTCATGATTCATCTTTTTCTGCCTGGTTTGTTTGAACTCCACATCATGCAGACAGACTCTTGTTCACCTTTTAATTCCCAGATGATTTTCTGCCTCCTGCCAACGCTGATGGTTTCTGTATTTTAATTCTTTTGATCCGTTCTCATCCTTTGAAGCCGTTGTTTGCTCACCTTTCTCCCCCTGCGTCTCTAAAAGCCTCTGCAGCTCAGCTCTCAGATATTTTCTAAAGGGAAAAATCCATCCAGCTGCAGTTTTTCTCCGGCACCGAACTCCTTTTCAGCCTGTGCATCGCATCTCATTTAAAAATAATTTTACTTTATTCAGTGTTTGAAGATGAGGGGATGAAACAACCTTTGTACTCTTTTTTTACTCTACAAGAAGCTCCAGATTTTATTTGTATTTGTTTCAAAACATTTTTGTAGATGTATACATAAGATTTTCATTGTAAATGAATCTATATGCTTATCAAAAATGTATATATTCGTCTCAAACTATGAAATAAATCCCAATTAATGTCTGTATATCTATCTATCTATTGGACACAAAACGTTGATAAATAAAACTTTAATAATTAAGTGAATAAATATAAAATTAGTCTGGATTTATTCATATTCATAACGCTTAAAATAATACTTTGTGTAAGCACCTTTTGATTCAGTCTTGATGAAGAAACTCTGACCTACAGGCAGCATAACCTGTCCGTGTTACTCAGTGGTTCTCCTAAAATCCAAGAGGAACACCTGAAACAGAGACAGATTTTAGAATAAGCATCGCTTTCTGCTCGAAATCTAGTCCAAGCTTAGACCTCAAGTTATCCATCATGAGGTTCAAATAAAGTCTCAATAAATAATGTATTTTGTCAAAAAAGCAGAGCTGAAAGCACAAAAAAGACATCTTTAGTTGATGGGATATGATAATATTTCTCTACTTTCCAGCTTTGATGCTGCAGTTTTACTATGAATATTAGGAGAATAGCCATAAAAGCGACTCCCTTGTTCCTCCTGAGACCCAGACGGCTGACCATATGTCTGCTGATGAAATGTGATAGTGACCTGAAAACTGCTCACATCCAAAGAGGAAAACACATTACCAGATCGTCTGGATGCTCCTTCCTAGCGTAGGAACTCTAATTTCTAAAAATGTTGCAGAAGACTCTTAAAATCTGCCCTCTGGATTCAAACATTAAAGCTTTGTGAAAAATAAGAGGCTGTCCCTTTCATCTGAACGAGTGAAGCATTAGAGGTGATCCTTTGTCTGTCTGTACTCGTCTCCAGGTTTATTTAAAGCAGGAAGAATCTATTTATTACAGATCTTAAAGCGTCCAGATTCAGCCTGAAGCTTTTGGAGCATCAGATGATTTTCATTAGAAACCAAATAAAACATCGGACATCTTTTCTCTGAAAGGACTCAAAGAGACTCGGAGTTATTCCTCATACATCTGATCCAGGGGCGCGGCTACGGTTGGGGCTGCGGGGGCTTAGGCCCATCCAAATAAATGGCTTTCTTAGAAGGAATCAGAACAAAATTTATAAAAATAATTACGTTTTATTTTTGAGGGATGTCAAGTCATCAAAAAATAAAATAAAATTGTAGACGAGGTGGTGGAAAACAGTGGGTGTCTGAGAGGCCGCAGATTAGGAAAATACGGTGTGTCAGCTGTCTTCTTACAATAAGTGTATGCATGGAGAGTCTATGGGGAGCTCTGAGGTTCTTCACAAAGTCACAAGTATATATATACTGATTTAACCACATCCGATCATATTTGTTGCTGAACGGTTCATTATTCAGCTCTGAGAGAAAAAACATATCATACAGGGTAGTAGAAGTTTCAGCAGTTATGAGAAGATAACAAACACTCTGTTCTATGCATCAGAGGATAATCACAAGACCAATCAACATGGTATATGTCAGCAGGTAAACACACGATCTGTCATGAGGCAACACGGGATGTTTCATATGAGATAACTAGCTTCCTGCAGTACATGTATCAGATCAGAAAGTATTATTTTTTCTAGGCACTGAGTAACAGAATCAAATGTATAAGTGCATCAGCATAACTAAGCAAAACTCAACACCAATTCAACAGACACTCATGCTAACAAAATCTCCCCTTTTGTTTCTAATCTGCGGGCCAGGACAGGAACACTTTCCTAAAACCTCCGGAGTATTATTTTACCAAGTTAGCCGACCTCCCGTTTCTGCAGCCAGGAGGTCTGTTTGGCATCTGAGCTATACGAAGGTAGCTCTCTAAAGACAGGATTGACTGAAGTTGCTGCCTGAATCTGAATGCGTTCTTTTAAAATCAGCTGTCGGACTGTGCCCCCGTTTGGATTGTTCCTCCTTCTCCCTTCATCGTTCGCCTTGGACTGGCAGCGTGGACAAAGTCATCACCAGTAGGATACATTTAATTTGTCTAGATAGGGTGTAGGCTTCTGTAGGAGGTTTTAAAAGTTTTTAAAACACAAGTTTAGACTTGTGTGAAATGGTTTAATTGATTTTTCTGTATTTGTTAAACCACCGTTTGCTCATTGTTTGTAGCGTCGCTGCACGCCGGCCTTTGCTGTTGTTTCTGTGTTCACTGGTTCTAACTAAAGTGTTATTATATCTACTGTCTTTTGATATCCTTTCATTTTGTTGGTATGGTGTGGGTGCATCCAAATCACAACCTGCGGACGCTCTCCAACAAACGCACACAGACACACAAAAACACACCCTACTGATGCTCTGAAGATGTTTTTCCTAATTCTATTAGTGTTAGTTTTTTGGTTGCATACATTATTCTTTTTTAAATAGTTTATAGACTGCATGTTTTAGAATAGATTGGCTGTTGTCACATCTGTAAGATTAAATCAACAATGTTAATAAATCCTCAGACCAGAGAAGGTCTCCTGTTTTGTTCAGTGCATGTGAAATTATTGTTACTGCGTCTGAGTTCACCCTTTAGATGGCTTTGTATGGCTTACGTTACTGTTCTCCTGGATTTTCAGGAGTGGTGCCCCATTAGATTTAATTAATAAATTAATCAACTGAGTCTCATTAATATCCGTGTTAATATTAAGTTATTATTCACGATTACTCCTCATGACGTCAACCAGAATAAATTCTGTGCACATTGTGCAGTTCCACAGTAAAGCCCCAACTCTTAATAAAATATACTTAAGGTATACTACTCATCGGTAAGAGGAGGAGCTGTTTGAGGAGGACAGCATGGACACGTACTCTCTAAACTCTCTCCATAAGTCTAGAAAGAAGATTTATCCTTCAAACCTTCCATCCTGGTTCAGAGTCAATGCTCACAGATTTCCCAGCATGCCTTCTTCGTTACAGCACAGAGCCAGCCATAGGCAGAAGCAAACTTAAGGTTTCTTTAGAGGAAAATTACAGAGATTTCTTCTGCCAGAGTGAAATGATGTATTGCTGTTTACTGGTGTTGGCTAATCATAAATTTAATGTTGGTTTTCATTTATTTTCCCTAAAAAACAGAATGAAGACGGATTATCAGATAGTTTCATCTTCTGGTCAAAGTGGAGTTGAGTGGAGATGCACCGATAAGCTTTCTATCAGCAGATACCAATTTTTGTTTTTCTAGGAGGCCTTATCGGCCTGTTCAACTTTGCTTAAGATTATAATAACTGTAAACAATGAATCTAATAAATATTTATCATAAAATGCAGGTTCCTGCACAGAGCAAGTAGCTTGGAAAATAAAAAGAATGGAAAAATTATTTACGCATCAAGTCATCTGATCTTGACTCATCAGAACTGGTTGTTTATTAAGGAGTTTACAGAAGAACAAAGGGTTAATATCAGTTTTTATGCAATAATTAGAAAAATAACTGATCACCAATCAGCGTTAATAAAGGAATGACAGAAGAAGATCGTTGTTTATGAGATTGTACCTGATTTATTACTGTTCATGTGAAGAAAAATGGGTTTATAATAACATAAAACATTGTATTCATCCATCCATCCATCCATCCATTCATCCATCCATCCATCTGTTCATCCATCTGTTCATCCATCTGTTCATCCATCCATCCATCCATCCATCTGTTCATCCATCCATCTGTTCATCCATCCATCCATCCATCCATCTGTTCATCCATCTGTTCATCCATCCATCCATCCATCCATCTGTTCATCATCCATCCATCCATCTGTTCATCCATCCATCCATCCATCCATCCATCCATCCATCCATCCATCCATCTGTTCATCATCCATCCATCTGTTCATCATCCATCCATCTGTTCATTATCCATCCATCCATCCATCCATCTGTTCATCATCCATCCATCTGTTCATCATCCATCCATCTGTTCATCATCCATCCATCTGTTCATCATCCATCCTTCCTATTCATCATTCATCCATCTGTTCATATCCATCCATCATCTTTTCTCCATCCATCCATCTGTTCATCATCCATCCACATTCTGTTCATCATCCATCCATCCTTCCATCCATCATCATCCCATCTGTTCATCCATCCATCTGTTCATCCATCCATCCATCAATCCATCCATCCGTTCATCCATCCATCCATCTGTTCATCCATCCATCCATCCATCTGTTCATCCATCCATCCATCTGTTCATCATCCATCCATCCATCTGTTCAACATCCATCCATCCATCTGTTCATCATCCATCCATCCATCTGTTCATCATCCATCCATCCATCTGTTCATCCATCCATCCATCCATCCGTTCATCCATCCATCCATCTGTTCATCATCCATCCATCCATCCGTCCATCTGTTCATCATCCATCCATCCATCTGTTCATCATCCATCCATCCATCTGTTCATCCATCCATCCATCCATCTGTTCATCCATCAATCCAACCGTCCATCTATTCATCATCCATCCATCCATCTGTTCAACATCCATCCATCCATCTGTTCATCCATCCATCCATCCATCCATCCATCTGTTCATCCATCCATCTGTTCATCATCCATCCATCCATCTGTTCAACATCCATCCATCCATCTGTTCATCATCCATCCATTCATCCTCCATCTGTTCATATCCATCCATCCATCTGTTCATCATCCATCCATCTGTTCATCCATCCATCCATCCATCTGTTCATCCATCCATCCATCCATCCATCTGTTCATCATCCATCCATCCATCTGTTCATCCATCCATCCATCCATCCGTTCATCCATCCATCCATCTGTTCATCCATCAATCCATCCATCCGTTCATCCATCCATCCATCTGTTCATCCATCAATCCATCCATTTGTTCATCCATCCATCCATCTGTTCATCATCCATCCATCCATCTGTTCAACATCCATCCATCCATCTGTTCATCATCCATCCATCCATCTGTTCATCATCCATCCATCCATCTGTTCATCCATCAATCCATCCATCCGTTCATCCATCCATCCATCTGTTCATCATCCATCTGTTCATCCTATCCATCATCTGTTCATCCATTCCATCCATCTGTTCATCCACATCCGTTTTCATCTTCCATCCATCCATCTGTTCATCATCCTCCATCCATCTGTTCATCCATCCATCCATCCATCTGTTCATCCATCCATCTGTTCATCATCCATCCATCTGTTCATCATCCATCCATCCATCTGTTCAACATCCATCCATCCATCTGTTCATCCATCCATCCATCCATCCATCCATCTGTTCATCCATCCATCTGTTCATCATCCATCCATCCATCTGTTCAACATCCATCCATCCATCTGTTCATCATCCATCCATCCATCTGTTCATCCATCCATCTGTTCATCATCCATCCATCCATCTGTTCAACATCCATCCATCCATCTGTTCATCATCCATCCATCCATCTGTTCATCCATCCATCTGTTCATCATCCATCCATCCATCTGTTCATCATCCATCCATCCATCTGTTCATCCATCCATCCATCTGTTCATCCATCCATCCATCCGTCCATCTGTTCATCATCCATCCATCCATCTGTTCATCCATCCATCCATCCGTCTGTTCATCAGTCCATCATCCATCCATCTGTCTGTTCATCCATCCATCCATCCATCCATCTGTTCATCCATCCGTCTGTTCATCCATCCATCCATCCATCTGTTCATCCATCCATCCATCCATCTTTTTTCATCCATCGTGTTCATCCCATCCATCCATCTCTGTTCATAGCCGACTGTTCATTCATGCCCATCATACCGTCGTGTTCATCAGTCCATCATCCATCCATCTGTCTGTTCATCCATCCATCCATCCATCACATACCAGCCATTGTTCAATCCGATCATCTGTTCATCCATCCATCATCTGTTCTACCTCCGATCATGCATCTGTTCATCCATACATCTGTCATTCCAGCCATCCATGCCATCTGTTCATCATCCAATCCATTCCATCTGTTCAACATCCATCCATCCATCTGTTCATCCATCCGATCCATCCGTCCATCCGTTTGCATCCATCCATCTGTTCAACATCCATCCATCTGTTCATCCACCATCCATCCATCTGTATCATACCATCCATCCTCTGTTCATCCATCCATCTCATCGTCCATCCGTATCATCATCCATCCATCCATCTTTTCATCATAACCATCAAATCCATCTGTTTCATACCATCTCATACCTTCCGTCTGTTCATTCACCACATCCACCATCATCTGTCTGTTCATCATTCCAATCATCCAATCCATCAGTCTGTTCATCCATCCCATCCATCCATCTGTTCATCCACCATTAATGGCCCGTCTATTTCATCAGTCCATCATCCATCCATCCATCTGTTCATCCATCCATCCATCCATCCATCCATCCATCTGTTCATCCATCCATCTGTTCATCCATCCATCCATCCGTCTGTTCATCCATCCATCCATCCATCTGTTCTCCATCCAACCATCCAATCGTTCATCACCATCTGTTTCTCCATCCATCATCCATCTGTTCATTCCGTCTGTTCATCCTTCCATTCATCCGACATGTTCCTAGCAGTCCAATCATCCACCAATCTGTCGTCATACCATCCATCCATCCATCCATTCCCATCCATCCATCCATCTGTTCATCCAGTCATCTGTCATTGCCAACCATCCATCGTTCATCCATCCATCATCACCATCTGTTTCATCCATCCATCTGTTCATCGCCATCCACCATCCATCTGTTCATCATCCATCCATCCATCCCTGTTCACATCATCCCATCCATCTGTTCATCAATCCATCCATCCTTCATCCATCCATCCATCTGTTCATCCCATCCATCTGTTTCATCCATCCATCCATCTGTTCATCCATCCATCCATCCATCTTTTCATTCCATCCATCTTTCAACATCCATCCACTGTTTCACATCCATCCATCCATCTGTTCATCCATCCATCCTGTCGTTCATCCATCCATCCATTCCGTGCCATCTGTTCATCATCCATCCATCCATCTGTTTCAACTTCCATCCATCCATCTGTTCATCCATCCAATCCATCCATCCATCCATCCATCCATCTGTAGCATCCATCCATCTGTTCATATCCATCTCCCAATTCTGTCATCCATCCATCCAGTCCATCTGTTCATCCATCCATCTGTTCAACATCCATCCATCTGTTTCATCATCCATCCTTCCATCTGTTCATCCATCCATCCGTCTGTTTCATGCCCATCCATCCATCCGTCCATCTGTTCATCATCCATCCATCCATCTGTTCATCATCCATCAATCCATCTGTTCATCCATCCATCCATCCGTCTGTTCATCCATCCATCCATCCATCTGTCTGTTCATCAGTCCATCATCCATCCATCTGTCTGTTCATCCATCCATCCATCCATCTGTTCATCCATCCATTCATCCGTCTGTTCATCAGTCCATCATCCATCCATCCATCTGTTCATCCATCCATCCATCCATCCATCCATCCATCTTTCATCCATCCATCTGTTCATGCATTCCATTCATCCGTTCTGTTCATCCATCCATCCATCCGTCCATCTGTTCATTCCATCCTCTAGTTCATCCACCATCTGTTCATTCCATCCATCCATCTATTCTGTTCCATCCATCATCCATCCATCTGTTTCATTGCCATCCATCCATCCATCGGTTCATGCATCCGTCTGATTCATCCATCCATCCCATCCATCTGTTCATACCATCCATCCATCCATTGCCATCTGATTCATCCATCCAATGCCATCTATCTGTTCATCCATACCATCATCTACTGTTTCAAATCACCATCCTCCATCCTGTTCATCCATCCATCCATCCGTCCATCTGTTTCATGCCATCCATCTGTGTTCATCCATCCATCCATCTATCTGTTCATCCATCATCCATCTTTTCTGTTCATCCATCCATCCATCCAATCTGTTCATCATCCCCATCTGAGGTGAAGCTTCTCTCTCCGTGACCCCTGCGCTCTACTGTGATTGGAGGATAAAGAGGTTTTATCCAGGTAAACCTGATCTGCTGCTCCCATCTCTCCTTAACCAAATTCCCAGACACTGAGGCTTAAAGAAGAACTTCCCTCCAGCATTTGATCCTTTTTTACTCCCAGCTTAATAAACAATCTTTTTTTTTTTTTTACCAGATGAATCTGGAAACATTAAACTATTCTGGAACGAACGGCTGCTGCAAAAAGTGAAACTGAGCCTCCATCTAACTTTTACCTTCATCATCTAACCTGAAGGATCCAAATAAAATCTGACTGCATCTGACTCTGAGTCTGGACGTATTTAAGTCTGCTTATGGAGTTCTAGTGGCCCAAACTATTTTCACCTGTTTTCAGGAAGAACACATCTCACATTCCTCTTCATGGGACAAACAGGAGCTCTAAACATCAGGCGTGGGTCTGATGATGGATTATGGAGATGCAGAACATGCATCCTGTCCTCCTGTTTTATTAATGTCTGTCCTCCTGTACCTGAGAGGCCAACAGACTGATGGACAGATCTGGACCAATGAGGACCACACGCTCTTCTGAAAAGCTCCTGGCTGCATCAGCGGGGGAAAGTCTGTCATGCAGATTAAAAGATGAATCAGTCATTTTACCTTAAAAGCATCCAGGAGCCCTGCATGAATGAGAGGAAATAATCAGAGAAGATGCTCTAAGTTTAGCATCTGAATCCAAATTTAGACTCTGTTTGGTGTCTAACTGCAGGAAGGTCAGCAAAAGCAGCAGATAAATATATCCAATCAGAAGGAACAAAGATAAAACATAATCATTGTTATGTAACTACAGCCCTGTTTTCTGCAGACCTCAGATTATAAAGGACTATAGAGGGATTAGTACACTTAGCAAACAGAAAGCTTGGTCGTGTAAATCTACTGCAGCAAAGATGATCTGTTTCAGACCGAGCTCATGCAAAACAGAGACAAATGCTAGAGAACTCTGCAGACTGAGCCTGTAGTTAGCAGTCTGGGTAAAACATGGCTGCTGGATAGAAATCAACTCAGACAGGAAGGGGAAGGGTCATTCTCTGAATTCGGTTCACTTTGGGCTCTCTGGTTATGGAAAAATCCACCAGCATTAAATGGATTCTGAGCACTGCATCTGATGAAAGAGTATGTGTGCCTCTGATAAACTATCTGTACTCACCTTAGCCATATAATCTCAAACATTATTAATAGTGCCTTCCCGCAGTTACAATGGCCGAAAAGGGAGCCACCATATATCCAATCCATAACCAGAAGTCTCAAGCAGAAGTTACTCCCCACTCCATGTGTTTGCTGAATGTGTTTCTCTAGAGGTTGACATATCTGCCTTGTAGTAGCAGAAAATTGCTAAATGTTTGGCCTTTATGGCCATACGTTGGGGAGGCCGTCACTTGAACACAAAAATACCGCTTGCTTTCATTGATTTAGGGATGTTCTGCCCCCTATTGCCAGGAAAATACACACTGTCACTTTAAAAGAAAATCTTGCTGGCATTTGTCTCTTCCCAATGTCCAGAACCGGCCCGTTAGTGATCTAAGTAAGTAAGTAACATCTTATTTATTATACCCTAACCCCCTAACCTTTCAAAAAAAAATCACAAAGTGCTTTACAACGTAAAACCATTTCAAGCACCCATAAATAAACACTAAAAATAGAAAAACTAAAAGCAATGATGCTGAATCTGAAGAAGATGAAGACGTTCAGACCGAGAGCTAACATGCTAACCGAAGCTAAGCTAGCAGAGTTATCCAGGTGGAATCAGGTGACCAGG
Organism: Apricaphanius iberus; assembly: GCA_028564705.1. Classification (NCBI taxonomy): domain Eukaryota; kingdom Metazoa; phylum Chordata; class Actinopteri; order Cyprinodontiformes; family Aphaniidae; genus Apricaphanius; species Apricaphanius iberus. The sequence continues at coordinate 142,270 of JAPXFQ010002985.1, forward strand.
TTCAGGCCTGATCACCTGCTGCAAACTCATCAACTTTCAGGAGGAATTTCTGCTACTTTAGACAGGAAAGAGTCTCCAGTAAACCAGGATCTGGTTGTCTGCTGTGGGAGCAGCTGCTGGTCAAACTGTTATACATCTCATCCGTGTCCACAGCGTGTTGCCTGCTGTAAAATGTCTGCTATATGAAATAGTTGCTGTCATTTAGAGAAGAATCGTCACGGTCCGGAGAGGAAAAGGCTCCAAGGTGTGAAGATGACGACCCTGCTGAACCCTGCTGAGCATCTGTTGGACGGACACACCTCGACCTTCCATGCGTCAGAAGAGTCCATCTCCCTGCGCTATAAAAGCAGAAGCACACTCTGAAGTGAAGGCGAGCTCTAAAAGTGCTTTTACTTATTGATGCTCAGCAAACAGAACAGAGAAGCTCTGCAGCCAGCAGAGGAACAGGAACAACTTTAACAGAAAAATGTGCTACAGAGGCTGAGAAAGAACATTTTTACATGTTAGGATGGATAAAAATGATTCTGATCAGTTTCAGCTGATGGTCCTCCTTAACCAGAACCTCCTCCCAGTAAAACCTAAAGAAATGTCTGTATTAAAAAAAGTCAATATAAAAGTTAGAGCTTAAAACAGAACAAAAAGCATTGGACCCCATGTAGAGCAGCACATCCACAGTTTAAATGTTGTGTTGGTTAAATGAAGGTGATAAGAATAGGACATGGGAGAAAAGCAAAAGGAAGAAAAGATATAAGAGATGAGGACAAAAACATGAAAACACAATTATTTAAATATGAAAAGATTTTGGAGGATGACAATCAAACGTCCCGTGTGTGAATAACGTCATTAAGGTCTTTTAAGTTTTGGAAAATGCAGTTAAATGCATGTAGATTCAGAAGAAAATATATATATATATATATTAGCCTAAACTGAACAAAGCTAAAAAAATGTGGTTTTATGTATTTTTTCAGAACATTGTCTTCAAAATAAATAATGGCAAAAAAGATTTGGGTGATTTTGATGTTTAATGGACACTTTGCCCAGAGTGAAACACTTTCCTGAAACACTTTGTGGACTGGTTCTAAACTTTAGATGTTATCATTTTAAAGCGGGATTTCTCTGTGGTGCGTTGTGTGCTTTTGCGTAGCAACGCAGCAGATACAAGCAACGCAGAAGTTCAGCTAGCTGACCTTTTGACGGACTTGACGCAGTGCGTCAACCAATCAGAGCGTCTCACTGTAGTGATGTCACTACACACGTATCTTGAATGAAGCGGGATGAGTGAAAACATTTTCATAGATTTCAGAAATCAGAAATAACACTTGCCAAACACAGATGGACAGGCGCTCCTAAGGAGGAACTTTTCGTAATAATCCCGCTCATGCTTATGGTATCATGTTAGCTAGCATGTGGAGTTTAAGTCTCCTCCCCTTCCTGTTGGCCCATGGGTCCCCTGATCAAAAAAATAATGAATGGAAGTCAATGGAGTGATTCGAGTTATTTTCTGGTCCGCTTTGTCTTACGTCCAGCATCACACATAGTTGTACCTTAATTTAAATAACTCATTATGTGGGGTTCCACTGTGTTTAAGTAATTTGGGATTTATTTGATTTTAAAAATTCGCAATTAAAATGCCTACAAATTAGAAGTTGCATATATTATGTCACAGTGCTAAAGCCAGCGAGCACTAAAACCGACTCTTTCCCCCCCCTGACGTAGCTGCTACTTTCCACATGGCCAAATATTTAGAGGTTTTCTCCGTGTTTAATTCTTTTTCCTTTGTCCTGGAGGCTATGGCGCTTTGTCTCCTTCTTCTTCTTCAGTTGTAGTCCACTAAGTGTTTTTACACAAAACCTAAAGCGACTTTTGCCGCTGGTCGATAATCAGCGTTTTATCTACATCAAAATGTGTCTTTATGATTTGTTCGATCGACAATAACTTTTATCACTCCATTAACTCTATTTTTTTTTTTTTTGGGCAGTAGGGGATCCACTGGCGGGAAGTAGGAGGCTCCCAATTCGCATCATAGTTAGCATTAGCATGCTAGCTCATGTTACCATTTTAGCAAATTTTTTAATTTTGCTATACTTTTAATACTAATCATTTTTAGAATAATGAAGACATGTAAGCTAGCATTGACATACTAGTTACCATTAGTATGTTAGCTCATGTTAGCATTTTGGGTATTTTTTTGGTTTTTGATTGTATTTTCATACTGATAATACTCATGGTAACATGAGAGGTAGCTTTAGCAGTCGCATGCTAGGTTGTTAGCATTTCAGCAAATGTTTGAATTTTCCTTAACTTTTTCTTTTAATAATATTTAGGTTATTGATAACATGCTAGCTGGCATGTTAGTTTATGTTGGAATTTTGAAGCGGGGGTGGGGGAGGGGGGATGGGATTAGGGGGGGGGGAATTGGGGGGGTAAAGGGATTGGGGGGGTTTCCTTAACTTGTACAGATTGTTTCTGAACGAAAAGCCTGCTAGTTAGCTAGTTACTTTTTTTAGCATTTAAGAGAACTTATTTTTTCGGACCTTTTTGTAACAATTTCTTTTAGGCTCTTGAAAACATGCTTGTATTAGCATGCTAGTTATCAGAAGCATGTTAGCATCTTTTTGTACTGACTACCATAAGGGTAATGGTAATTTGATAACTAACATTAGCATGCTGGTTAGCTTCAGCATGATCAGTATACTAGCTATTTTTTTATCTTCAATAACTCTCCTCCAGATTTTCTAAATTAAGAAAAGCATGCTAATTATATGGTAAATGGACTGAACTTATATAGCGCTTTTCTAGTCATACTGACCACTCAAAGCACTTTACATTGAAGCCACATTCACCCATCCAACGGTAGGACAAGGTTTTTTGGGGTTAAGTGCCTTGCCCCTGGTCACATTGACAGGTGGAAGCTGGAATCAAACCTATGACCCTCTGATAACAAGCCAACTCTACTCTACCACTGAGCCACAGTCGCCCGAACATTAAACAGTTAGCATCGATATGCTTAAATGTTACTAAACCTAAAACGGTAACAGAACCTCGGATTGGAGGTGGGACCGATTACGCAACATGTGGCAGGCCCCTGTTAAATTTCCTTAAATTTCCTAGTTAAGCCTCTGTCACTTTAACGAGGTGGTGAAAAATTTTTCACGCAGTCAGGTTATCGTTCATTGTTTAAAAACGGCTTTCTGTATTTTTACAGGTTAACATCAGTTTAATCTATTCTGTAAGGGTGTGAAAACTTTCCCAAAGCTCCGACCATCTCTGCTTTTTTAAACAGGTTCAGACTGTTAGGGGTGTGAATAAATTTGCAGTTTGACTACCGATGCTGCGATGAAGCCGAACTTGCAGCTTCACTGTCTGGATGCATATCGTCCATCCTGGAGAACCAGTTTAAAGTTCTACCAGTTCTACTGGGTTTAATTCTGTTGTTTTGTTATTTCTGCCTGTTTTTCTTGTATAATTATACTTTATTGTGTCTCTGAACCTTTATCCTGACATCTACACTTTAAAGAGGCATGTATCATTGTTATTATTTTAGAACTGCTATCATTTGTTTCAGGTTATTTGCTCTGAGTGTGAATTTCATAGGGTTTCCCTGTGAGTCTGGTTCTGTGTAAGAAACAAAGGAAAATGTATTTGTGAACGGAGCGTAAGCCTTAAAGTGTTTGTTAATCTCCCATCAGCCTGACTGGATGCTGAGCTGCTGCAGGACCAGCTGGCGCAGCGGCATGCGCAGTCTGAGCGCATCATTGGCTGCGTAATAAAAGCGAGAGGCTGGCTGAGCTTCCTCTGACTCCGGCTGCTTCACTCCGAGCTGCAGACTCATCCGGACAGAGACATGAACCAGAGCGCGGGAGCCGTGCAGCACACACGGAGGTTCTCCGTGGATGAGAAGGTAAATGCTTCTCCTTTCTCCTCTTCCACCTTGTACTTCCTTATCTCGTCCACGTGGCGTGATGCAGATGCCGCTCCACGTTTCACAAAAGTCTCTGAAACTTTGAGCAAAGTTTGGAGCTGTTCCATGTGGGGAACGCTGACCTGCATTCATCTGATGGGGTTTTAGTAGGGTGGAGGTTCAGCTGGAACATGCATGGGGTTTTAGTAGGATGAAGGTTCAGCTGGAACATGCATGGGGTTTTAGTAAGGGTTGAGGTTTCCAGCTGGAACATGCATGGGGTTTAGTAGGTGGAGGTTCAGCTGGAACATGCATGGGGTTTTTAGTAGGGTGGAGGTTCAGCTGAACATGCATTGGGTTTTATGTAGGGTGGAGGTTTCAGCAGGAACAATGGCATGGGGTTTTAGTAGGGTGAGGTTCAGCGGAACAATGCATTGGGTGTAGTAGGGTGGAAGGTTCAGCTGGAACATGCATTGGGTTTAGTAGGACTTGGAGGTTCAGCTTTGGTAACATGCATTGGGTTTTAGTGAGGGGTAGGTTCGAGCTGGAAACAGCATTGGGTTTTAGTAGTGGTGGAGGTTTCAGCTTTGAACATGCATTGGGTTTTAGTAGGGTGGAGGATTCAGGTCTGTGAAAACATGCATGGGGTTTTTTAGTAGGTGGGGGTTCATCTGGAACATTGCATTGGGTTTTTTAGTAGGTTGTGATGGTTTCAGCTGGAACATGCATGGGGTTTTAGTAGGGTGGAGGATCAGCTGGAAACATGCATGGGTTTTTTTAGTAGGGTGGAGGTTCAGCTGGAACATTCATTGGGTTTTAGTAAGGGTGGAGGTTCACTGGAACATCATTGGGTTTTAGTAGGTGGAGGTTCAGGCTGTAACATGCATGAGGTTTTAGTAGGGTGGAGTTCAGCTGGACATGCCATTTGTGTTTTAGGTAGGTGGAGGTTCCAGCTGAAACATCATGGTTATAGTAGGGTGGGGTTCAGCTGGAAGAAGCATGGGGTTTTAGTAGGGTGGAGGTTCAGCTGGAACATGCAATGGGTTATAGTATGATGGAGTTCAAGCTGGAACATGCAATGGGGTTTTAAGTAGGGTGTGAGTTTCAGCTGGAACATGCATGAGTTTTTAGTAGTGTGGGAGGTTCAGCTGGAACCATGCATGGGGTTTTAGTAGGGTGGAGGTATCAGCTGGAACATGCATTGGGTTTTAGTAGGGGTGGGGGTTCAGCTGGAAATGGCATGGGGTTTTAGTAGGGTAGGAGGTTCAGCTGGAACATGCATTGGGTTTTAGTAGGTGGGGGTTCAGCTGGAAACATGCATGGGGTTTTAGTAGGGTGGAGTTCAGCTGGAACATGCAATTGGGTTTTAGTAGGATGGAGGTTCAGCTGGGAAACCATGCAGGGGTTTTAGTAGGGTTGAAGGTTCAGCTGGAACATGCCATTGGGTTTTTAGTAGGGTGGAGGTTCAGCGTGGGAAACATGCATGGGGTTTTATAGTGGGAGGTTCAGCTGGAACATGCATGGGGTTTTTTAGTAGGGTGAGGTTCAGCTGGAACATGCATTGGGTTTTAGTAGGGTGGAGGTCAGCTGGAACAAGCATTGGGGTTTTAGGTAGGGTGGAGGTTCACTGGAACATGCAGTTTGGGTTTTAAGTAGGGTGGAGGTTCAGCTGGAACATGCATTGGGTTTTAGTTAGGGTGGAGGTTCATGTCTGGAACATGGCAGGGGTTTTAGTGGGTGGAGGTTCAGCTGGAACATGTCATGGGGTTTTAGCTAGGGTGGAGGTTTCAGCTGGGAACAGCAATGGGGTTTTTAGGTAGGGTGGATGTTCAGCTGGAACATGAATGTGTGGTTTTAGTAGGTTGGGAGGTTCAGCTGGAACATTTCATGGGGTTTTAGTAGGGTGGAGGTTCAGCTGGACCTTGCATGGGGTTTTTAGTAGGGTGGAGGTTCAGCAGGAACATGCATGGGGGTTTTAGTATGGTGGAGGTTTCAGCGGAACATGCATGGGGTTTTAGTAAGGGTGGAGGTCAGCTGGAACATGGCATTGGGTTTTATCAGGGTGGAGGGTTCAGCTGGAACATGCATGGGCTTAGATAGGGTGGAGGTTCAGCTTAGAACATGCATTCGGGTTTGTTTAGTAGGGTGGAGGTTCACTGGAACATGCATTGGGTTTTTAGTAGGGTGGAGGTTCCAGCTGGAAACATGCATTGGGTTTTAGTAGGGTGGAGGTATCAGCTGGAACATGCATGGGGGTTTTTCGTAGGGTGGAAGGTTCAGCTGGAACATTGCAATTGAGGGTTTTAGTAGGGTGGAGGTTCACTGTAAACATGCATTTGGGTTTTAGTATGGTGGAGGTACAGCTGGAACATGCATTGGGTTTTTAGTAGGGTGGAGTTCAGCTGGAACATGCACATTGGGGGTTTAGTAGGGTGGAGGTTCAGCTGGAACAATGCAATGGGGTTTTAGTAGGTGTGGAGTTTCAGCTTGAAAACATGCATTGGGTTTTAAGTAGGGTGGAGTGTTCAGCTGGAACATGCATTGGGTTTTAGTAGGTGGAGGTTGTCTGCTGGAACATTGTCATGGGGTTTTAGTAGGGTGTGAGGTTCAGCTGGAACATGCATTGGGTTTTAGTAGGGGTGGTTGGAGGTTCAGCTGTAAGCAATGCATTGGTTTTTAGTAGGGTGGAGGTTTCAGCTGGAACATGAGCATTGGTTTTTAGTAGGGTGGAGTTCAGCTGAAACATGCATGGGGGTTTTAGTATGGTGGAGGTTCAGCTGGAACAAGCATGTGGTTTTTAGTAGGGTGGAGGTTCAGCTCGAACATGCATTGGGTTTTAGTAGGGTGGAGGGTTCAGCCTTGGAAACATGCATGGGTTTTTAGTAGGGTGGAGGTTCAGCTGGAACATGCAATATATGGGTTTTACAGTAGGTGGAGGTTCGCTGAACATGTTGTGCAATTGGGTTTTAGTAGGGTGGAGGTTCAGCTGGAACGATGCTGGTGGTTTTTATAGGGTGGAGGTTTCAGCTGGAACATGCATGTGTTATTAGTAGGTTGTGAGGTCAGCTGGAAACATGCTTGGGTTTAGTAGGGTGGATTTTTCAGCTGGAACATGGCAGGGGTTTTAAGTAGAGGGTGGAGGTTCACTGGAAACATGCATGGGGTTTTAGTAAGGGTGGATGGTTCAGCTGGAACATGCATGGGGTTTTAGTAGGGGTGGAGGTTCAGCTGGAACATGCATGGGGGTTTTAAATAGGGTGGAGGTTCAGCTGGAACATGCATGGGGTTTAGTAGGGTGAAGTTCAGCTGGAACATGCATGGGGTTTTAGTAGGGTTGGAGGTCATCTGGAACATGCATGGGGTTTAAGTAGGGTGGAGGTTCAGCAGGAACATGCCATGGGGTTTTTAGTAGGGTGAAGGTTCGCTTGGAACATGCATGGGGTTTTTAGTAGTGGTGAAGGTTCAGGCTGGAACAAGCAATTGTGGTTTAAGGTAGGTTGGAGGTTCAGCTGAACATGCATGAGTGTTTTAGTAGGGTGGAGGTTTCAGCTGGAACATGCATGGGTTTGTTAGTAGGGTGGTAGGTTCAGCTGGAAAAACATGCATGGGTTTTAGTAGGGTGGAGGTTCAGCTGGATACATGCATTGGTTTTTAGTAGGGTGGATTTCAGCTGGAACATGCATGGGGTTTTAGTAGGGTGGAAGTTCAGCTGGAAACATGCATGGGGTTTTAGTAGGGTGGAATGTTCATCTGGAAACATGCTGGGGTTTTAGTAGGGAGGAGGTTCAGCTGAACATGCATGGGGTTTTAAAAGTAAAGGGTGGAGGTTCAGCTGGAACATGCATGGGGTTTTTAGTAGGGTTGAGGTTCAGCTGGAACATGCATGGGGTTTTAAGGGTAGGGGTGGAGGTTCAGCTGGAAAAACATGCATGGGGGTTATTTTTTAGTAGGTTGAGGTTCAGCCTTGGAACAATGCAGGGGTTTTTAGTAGGGTGAAGTTTCAGCTGAACATGCAAGGGGTTTTAGTAGGGTGAAGGTTCAGCTGGAACATGCATGGGTTTTTAGTAGGGTGGAAGGTTCATGCTGGAACATGCATGGGTTTTAGTAGGGGTAGTGGGAGGATCAGCTTGGAACATGCATGGGGTTTTAGTAGGGTGGAGGTTCAGCTGGAACATGCATGGGGTTTTAGTAGGGTGGAGGTTCAGCTGGAACATGCATGGGGTTTTAGTAGGGTGGAGGTTCAGCTGGAACATGCATGGGGTTTTAGTAGGGTGGAGGTTCAGCTGGAACATGCATGGGGTTTTAGTAGGGTGGAGGTTCAGCTGAACATGCATGGGGTTTTAGTAGGGTGGAGGTTCAGCTGGAACATGCATTGGGGTTTTAGTAGGGTGGAGGTTAGCTGGAACATGCATGGGGTTTTAGTAGGGTGGAGTTCGCTGGAACATGCATGGGGTTTTGTAGGGTGGAGGTTCAGCTGGACATGTGGGGTTTTAGTAGGGTGGAGGTTCAGCTGGAACATGCATTGGGTTTTAGTAGGGTGGAGGTTCAGCTGGAACATGCATGGGGTTTTAGTAGGGTGGAGGTTCAGCTGGAACATGCATGGGGTTTTAGTAGGGTGGAGGTTCAGCTGGAACATGCATTGGGTTTTAGTAGGGTGGAGGTTCAGCTGGAACATGCATGGGGTTTTAGTAGGGTGGAGGTTCAGCTGGAACATGCATTGGGTTTTAGTAGGGTGGAGGTTCAGCTGGAACATGCATTGGGTTTTAGTAGGGTGGAGGTTCAGCTGGAACATGCATGGGGTTTTAGTAGGGTGGAGGTTCAGCTGGAACATGCATTGGGTTTTAGTAGGGTGGAGGTTCAGCTGGAACATGCATGGGGTTTTAGTAGGGTGGAGGTTCAGCTGGAACATGCATGGGGTTTTAGTAGGGTGGAGGTTCGCTGGAACATGCATTGGGTTTTAGTAGGGTGGAGGTTCAGCTGGAACATGCATGGGGTTTTAGTAGGGTGGAGGTTCAGCTGGAACATGCATGGGGTTTTAGTAGGGTGGAGGTTCAGCTGGAACATGCATTGGGTTTTAGTAGGGTGGAGGTTCAGCTGGAACATGCATTGGGTTTTAGTAGGGTGGAGGTTCAGCTGGAACATGCATGGGGTTTTAGTAGGGTGGAGGTTCAGCTGGAACATGCTCCTTCTGGACCAGGATGAATATTTCATGGGATTCTGGAAATACTGACAGGTATTCACATTTAATATTGAGCTGGTTCTGTTTCAACCTGAGCTGAAGGGAACCGACTTGTTTGTTGAAAAGGTTTGATGGACAGAAGAGTCTGACCCGAAGGTGGAGAAGCAGTAATGGAGGATGAGGGTTGGAATCCCAGTTTGTCTATCAGGGTCAGTAGATTCATTAAGGAGCTTTTTAAGGTTGGAGACTCTGGAACCAATGTTCCGATCCGGTCCGCTCCTGGTGCTGATCCAGAACTCATTTCATCTTCTTCCTTCAGACAGACCGATGGGTTGGAATGTTTGTAGGTTTCCTGAATGTTCTTCATGAATCTCTTCCTCGGTTTGTATCCACGTGTTATGATTTTATCATTTCTGACCTTCATTTAAACCCAAAATAAACAGGTCAGGTCATTTTTTACTGCAGTTACAGTTTAAACCAGATGTTTCCATAGAAACATCATCATTTATTCCTACCTGCCAGACATTAAATCAGAAGAAGTAATGTTTCCTTGTTTCAAGACAATTATGGAGGACCATCCATATACACAGGTGACAATAAATAAATAAATAAATGTGGAAATAAATAATTAATAAATATGTGGTAATAGAATGAAATTGTAAATAAATATACAGATAAAGGTGGAAGTGAATTTAGCAATAAATAAATGTAGAAATAATAAATAAAAATTGTCAATAAATAACATTGGAAATACATTACTAAATATTTTCTGTCCTCCCAAATTGATTTATTCATTTAGTTAGTATTTATTTTCTATTGTAGTTACCCATAAATTTATTTCCACATTTATTTATTTACTGCTATAATTATTTATTTTCAAATGTATTTTCAATTTTATTTATTTATATATTTAAGTTTTTCTGTAATTTTTTAAAAGCTTTTTTCAATTTTATTCATTCCCGTATTTATTTATTCACAAATGTATATTCAATTTAATTGATTTATTTATCTACATTTATTTAGAAATGTATTTCCTATTTATTTATTCCCAAATTTATTTACAAATGCATTTAATCATTTATTTAATTCTATCCACATTTAGTGATTTAAAATATACAAATAACAGAAGAATGTTCTATAAATTTCTTCAAATTCAGATCATCACTAAACTTTGAGACTAAAGCCCAGATGATGATGTCATAGCTCTTTGAGCTGCTGATTGGCTAGGGGGGATAAACAGAGGAACACCTGCAGCTCTGTTTCCTTCCATCATGGAGGCGTCTGAAGGAACCCGCCCAGATATCAGGAGAAGAACCGTGGAGGTTCTGACCATCATGGAGACGTCCAGCCATCAGACGGGTTCTGGTCTGAATCCAGCCCAGAGAAGTGGTGAAGAAGCTGGTAGAGAGTCATCGTACCCGGTGAAACCGGTCCTGGAGCACCGTGGGCTGAAAGCCGCTCAGAGAGAAAGAAGCCAGATTAAAGTTTGTAGAGGGACAAAGACCTGGAGGTCTGGAGACGTGTCCTGGGCTGATGAGACTTAAACTGAAAGGTGTGGACATCATCTCCATTGTGTTCTACAAAGCTGACCCAGTTCCAGGGGTTCTGTCTGGAGGAATCGGGCCAGAACTCTGGAAAACAAGAGCATCTGACCCAAATCAGAATGTTTAAAGGTGATTCTCCAAACAACGATCAATGAAAACTTCTGAATGTAGAGAAATGATTAGGGATGCACCGATAATGATTCTGGTATTGGGTCAGGGCCGATACCTTTCAAACAAACTCATATTCTGTATCGGTTAAAGTTAATTAATACCATGAAAACCGACACTTAAAATGTGGAAACTCTGCAATAATTTATCAGAAAATGTTTATTTTTTTATTTTTATCAGTATTTTATTTTTGATCTAATTCACCATCATATTAGGAAAGAAGAAAATAAAACCTGTCTTCCGATTCATTGCATTTTTTGGTATTTTTTGGCATTGGTACTCGCTATCGGCTTGGTTTGAAAACACGCTAGGTAGCATAAGCATACTATTTAACATTAGCCTGCTAACTCAAGTTAGCATTTTGGCTAATTTTTTGCTTTTTGGTTGTATTTTCATACTGATGCTGCTTTTGCCAAATGGTAACATGAGAGGTAGCTTTAGCATATAAGTTAGCATTAGCATGCTAGCTCATGTTAGCAATTCAGCTAACTTTTTAATTTTCCTCAACTTTTTGTTCTAATAATTATTAGGGTATTGATAACATGCTAGCTAGCATTAGCATGTTAGCTCATTTAGTTAGGGTTAAAGGTTAGGGTGGAACACGATCAACCAGCTAATAATCTGCTACGTTCGCCATGTTTATTTGACTTCTTCTTTGCCAAACCCCCGGTCTGAGTCTATACTCTGCCCCCTGGCGGGATTCTTGAGCACTACATGCAAAGACAGTACAAGATGCAAACTGCTGCTGGTATGAAAATGTTGCCATACCGCCAGCCCTAACGAGTAGTGGAGAGATTACTCCTATCTGGGTCTGACTCTGTGAGGAGGACCCGATTCTTCAGGTTAACCGTGTTTCTCCCAGTCGCGGTTCGTGAAATTAAGAGTTAAAGCACTTTTAATTGTTTAACTGAGCAAGTCTGCGAGTAGTTTTTTTATTTTAAAGAGTACTTTTAGTTGTCCTTTTTTTCTGTTTTTAATCAGGATTGTATGGAGGCCCGTTTCCGCTGATTGAAAGTAAACAAAACCACCTTTGGTGTGTTATAATTATGAAATACAAAGTCATAATTATGTAATGAGGTCGTACCTCACATTTATGACTTTAGGATTATGAGGAGTTGTGATTGTAATGATTGTGTGTTTTATATATTGTTTGGACCCCAGGAAGACTAGCTGTTCTCTTGGCATCAGCTGAACAGGATCCTTTGAAATAAACCTGCAGTGAGAGGAGCTTCTACAAAACTCTGACTCAGGGAGGCTGGATATAAATGCAGGCCACACTTTTCATATTGAACAGATTTACTGGTCGTTGGAATGAACTTGTGTTTTTCATCCTGTTGGAGGCATCAGTCTAACGCTGAGATCCCACCGAGGAAGACCCTCATCAGGACACACCTGGGGGACTCCCAGGACGGGACAGATGCCTGATCGTCGGCCCGACCCGTTACCGCAGAGACGCCGACATATGGAGAACATCTCTGACACCTTCAGTGGTGCTCACAGCTGTGGAAAAACTCTGCAGGCGATGCTGCAGATCTTTTCTCTGAGGGACGATCCGAACACCGTTCATGGAAAGTAGCAGAACCGTGGAGAAAAACCTGCTTCCTGCAGTTACTCTAAACGTGTTTACAGCTTAAAGGGAACATTTCCTCAGGCTCAGCAGCTTCTGCTGGCTTTTCCCTTCAGTACCGGTTCTGTTGCTGCAGAAATGTGGAGCATAAATCCTTCTTGTTTGAATGCTTCTGCTGTTTTCCACATGATGAAGTTCTGATAAAAAGCAGGATGAACTGTTACACAACCGCTGCCAGCTGCACGGTAGTTCTGCTGGACGTAAGCTTCTTACAACATGCAGGGAGAGAGCGACTCTGAACAGGAATCTCTGATCTTTATCCAGTTTGTTTGTTGTTAAGGTTCTGCTAGAACAGACGTCTACAACTCATGGCTCTATGGACCTGCTAAAGCAGCTCGTCACTTCGTCTAAAAATGAATAAAGAACCAGCTAATGTTCCTAAGAAGAGAAATAACAGTTTCCCATTTTTTATGGAATAACTGCAACAGAATGACACTAAAAAAGATAAAAATATATTATATAACATATTACAGATTATTTGCATATATTTAACTCTTTTGTTTTTTGTAAATAAACAGCTGCTTTTTTTGATAAACTGGAAAATTATTGAAATGTTTAGTAACTCCAAATTATGCAGATGAATCCACAGTAGTGAGGCACCGATATGGGTACTGGTACTGGGTATCGGTTCCGATATTGGTTAAAGTTAACCGATACCATGAACCGATACTTAAAATGTGGAAACTCTGCAATAATTTCACAGAAATGGTTTATTTTTCATTTTAAATTTTTGTTTTGTGGTCATTTTTATTAAGATTTTATTTTGATCTAATTCCCCAACACAAGCAAAGAAGAAAAGAAAACCTGTCTTGCGATTCATTTAACTTTTATTTGTGTGGTAGAAGTATCAGCATTGGTAAGACAAGGGATGGTGTTTGTAAGCATACTTTCAACACAATTCAAGCTGCTTCAATGATTTGCTGGTAAAGAAACCAAATATCTGATAAAAGTATAAAAAGTAAAAACAGAATTAGAACATTTAGCATTTGATTATTTTTTTAGGAAAAGCATAAAAAGAAAATGTATGTAAAATTATGAAAACTAAAAACAGAAGAAACTTATTCTCTGTATCAGCAAATACTTTAATCCAAGTTTGGTTTAAAAAGTTGCTAGCATGCCTATCTATTAAATTTCATGATTTTCTGCTTACAGCTGATTAAAATTAACATTTATAGATTAAATTAGCCCATTTAAAAAATGGAAAAATGGAAATTTATGGTTGGTAAAAAATATATAATGACATGCTGAAAAGACCCAATTCAACCCAAAACCGTGTTTTTCTGGTTTTAAAAATGTTCTTGTGGCATTTGTCTGATGATAGATGACATATCTTCAGAAAATTAGGCATAAAATTGCATTTCTGAATTTTTTAATAAGTAGCAGAAACTAAAACGGCGTTTAAAATGGACCGTATTTGTGACGTAGGAACTCCACTGGGCGGGCTACAAGCTCCAGCAATAACGGATACAATTACAACTGTAGACACCCAGAGAGATTTTGCCAACAAAGTCTCCCACACATCTCTGAAGGAGATAAAATGACAAAAAATGCCTTTTTACATCCATAAGGATCCGATTAAAGTCCTCTAATAAAGCGGTTTGTCCACAACAAATATAAAGGCCATAAAACCTAATGATCAGCGAAAATGAACCTCTAAAATTTGTATTCTTCATCTTTCCACATCCTTCCGCTCTGTTTCCAAAGACGTTCTGAGGCATCCACTCGTGGATCTATGATCTATGAACAACTTTTGTGTTCCTGGCATCTGGATCAGAATCGTACGGCTGGATAGCGCAGATGTAGCTCATCCTTTGCTAGCCAGAGCTAGCGTAAACGGAGAGCGCTCGCAACTGGGAGGGTCCTCTGCTACAACGGCTCCGCCCACAACGCAATGGGCAATCACTAAGGAGCTACTGCCAGTGATGACGGTAACGCGTTACTTTGTAGCGCGTTATTTTGTAGCGCGTTACTTTGTAGCTCGTTACTTTGTAGCGCGTTACTTTGTAGCTCGTTACTTTGTAGCGTGTTACTTTGTAGCTCGTTACTTTGTAGCGTGTTACTTTGTAGCTCGTTACTTTGTAGCGTGTTACTTTGTAGCTCGTTACTTTGTAGCGTGTTACTTTGTAGCTCGTTACTTTGTAACGCGTTACTTTGTAGCGCGTTACTTTGTAGCGCGTTACTTTGTAGCTCGTTACTCCTAATACGGACACTTTTAAAGACTAATCTAACACGTTATTATTTCCATACCAGTTTTAAGATTCAAGTTACTCGCTCCAGCCACTGTGCGTTACTATTTTAGGAATTTTCTTAAGCAAAAATATATTGTATGTTTGGTACATGGGGGGAAAAGTAGCAGGAAAACCAGCAACAATAGCGGTAAATATGATCCACATTGCTTCAACGACTTTTTTTCTTTCGTAATCTATAAAATTAACCAGCGGATTTTCTCTTCTACGGTCGCCATGTTTGTTTTGTTTCTACCCTACTAATCCGACAGCTAAACGTTGCAGCTAAACGCAGCAGCCAAATGTTGCAGCTAAACGCAGCAGCCAAATGTTCCAGCTAAACGCTGCAGCTAAACGCAGCAGCCAAATGTTGCAGCTAAACGCAACAGCTAAACATTGCAGCTAGATGCACAAGCTAAACGCAGCACCTCAACGTTGCTGCTAAACGTTGCAGCTAAACGCAGCAGCTAAACGCAGCACCTCAACGTTGCTGCTAAACGTTGCAGCTAAACGCAGCAGCCAAATGTTGCAGCTAAACGCAACAGCTAAACGCTGCAGCTAAACGCAGCACCTCAACGTTGCTGCTAAATTTTGCAGCTAAACGCTGCTAAACGCTGCTAAACGCTGCAGCTAAACGCAGCAGCCAAACGTTGCAGCTAACGCAACTGCTGAACATTGCAGCTAAACGCAACAGCTAAATGCTGCAGCTAAACGTTGCAGATAAACGCTACAGCTAAGCGCAACAGCTAAATGTGGAAGCTAAACGTTGCAGCTAAACGCAGCAGCTAAATGCCACAGGCAAACGCAGAAGCTAAACGTAACAGCTAAATGCTGTATCTTGTCTGTTTCACTTCATGGTCAGTTTCATCAGCGCAGCTGAAATATTCTTTGTCTTCTTCTTCTTCTCGGAAGCTTCTCAGGAGCTCAGACGTTCATTAACGCGCCCTGGAAATGAATATTTTAGCATTGGTGCATCATCGTTAACAAATGCAACCCAACTAATTAAGAAGCCAAACTGGGTTATTCAGATTCCCCAAATACTAACTTGTTATTCTCATCTGTCATTAAATTTCAGTTCAGCAGAATTAAAATGCAGGAATGATGATTTATTCCTCCTTTTGGATTCAGCACTGACAGGATTTTATTCAGAATATCTGAATCCATGCTGCATATTTAATGATCCACCTTTTATGGATGAAACCTTCAGAAGAAGCTGATCTTTGTGCTGGGAGAAACTGTTTTATTCTTCTGTAACTCTGGAATCTTTCATTCTAAAACATTTCAACATGTTCAGGGAGGGTTTTTATGAAACTGTCTTCAGACGATGTGAAACAGTTTGAGAGTGAAACTGATTTACGGCTATGGGTCAACCTGATCTCCTCTGAATGGAGATCTTCATCTGGTTGCTGTGTCTCCTATTGACTCCTCTTGCACTAGTACAAAATGATTTTCAAGAAAGTTAAAATCCCTCGTGTATGGACATTTTGTCTCATTTTTTTTTTTATATTCTATTGTTTCAATACATGTTTTCCAGAATATTTTTAATTCTTCCGTTGGAAACTTTTAAGCTCATTACATTCTTATATAGATTGATTTTTTTACTCGTTTCTAGAAGAGCCTTTTCCAGTGTGGTTTTAAACGTGGCTTTCTTCTTGCAGCTCCTTCAGAGGTCAGATTTGCATTTTGCACAAATAACCGACACTGGCTTGTTCTCCTGTCTCCATGTCCTCCAGCCTGGTTCTCCGAGCTCAGGTTCCTTTGCTGAATCTATTTCCTCGTTGTTAGGTGAGACATTTTCCAAAATAAAGTGTGAAAACGATCTGGAAGCAGGAAGGAAATAGAGGAGAAGCATAAATGGCACCACAGATCTTCACTTTAGGAGTTTCTCTTATTTCTCGCTGCTTCACTGGTTATAAAAACTCAAAGAAAGAAGCCTTTACTGTGTTGAACTGAAGCAAAGCAGCTCCTGTCAGCAGACGCTTTGATCCAGAATCAGCTGCAGCCGGTTGGATATGAGGAGGAGAAGAAGTCCGGCTCCAGATTGGCCTCCAGAGGTTCAGGTCTCCATCCTCTCTGTCTATCAGAGCGGACATGTGGAGTGATTAGCTGCACAATCTGGGTCAGGCGAACAAGCTGTCAGGACTGGAAGCTGGAAGGATGTGTGAGGGAAGCGGCCTGGGTTCAGGAAAAAAACAAAAACGGTTATTTCTTTAAAACCTAACTGCATGTGACTCAAACCCACATGTTAAATTTAAAGAATGCAGCCAAGTCTTGGACAATTCGACAGTCGCATGAAAAGTCAAGTTTCAATGGAGTCTGTCTGAAAAACTGCTGCCTACTCACCATATTTGACTTCAAGTGAAATAATGTGAATAAGTCCTAAATGAACGAGAATAGAGAAAAGCATAAAACATAATCGTGTTCATGAACTGAAGCTCTGTTTTCACTGCAGGACTTGATGGATGCAGCTTCATGCAGTTTACAGATGAAGAGAAACAAGCATGGAAACTCACATTTTGATCTTGTGCAGAAAACGCCTTAAAGGGATTTATTTCCAGCAGGAGGATTGTGCCCCCTACTGGCCAGCGGTCATAAATGCTGTTCCCTATCAGGGGAGTTAAAGTTAAATGAATGTTTTCCTTTGTTCTGTTTTTTTCAATGTTGATGGGAAAATCTGAAGGCTGTTTGTCATTTTTGTTAGAATTAACGCCTCTGACCACTTGTTGCAGATGTTCAGACGTCTTTGCTTTTAGACTTCAGGTAACTGAATCAATCAACACGATTCCCACCAGAGCATCAGCAGCTCAGACCTCAACGCCGTTCTCCATCCGTCGCTCTAACCGGCAGCTGTGACGAGTTACTGAGGCTACCACTGATGCATGCTGGGGAATTTCCTCCTGCTACGGTGATAGCTGTTCATTCAGAGAGTATTTCCGACTTCTGATCATTTTAACTGTAGAAATGTTCCCTGATATCCAAACTTTGGATGAAGTGGAGCTTTATTGCAGTCTCTAGTGTGGCAGCAGAACGCAGATTCAGCCTCCAGAACATCTAAACCACATGAGACGTTATTTGTCTGAGGCTAAAACCACAAATCCTCATGATAATAACCTCTGCAGCGGATAGCAATCCCATTATTTAATAACGCACGATCAGGTGATGATTTTAGTTCCATGTGGAGAAGGAGGAAGTAGAGAGACTGAGAGTTCAGGCCACGGCAGGTGAAGTGCTCATATTACAACAGCTATCATCTTATATGTTTTATGTGTATTTCTCCAATCAGCTTGTTTGGATAAAATGTTAAAACAAATAAAAAATACTATTGAATATGTTGTTTAAAAAAATTGAGGTGTAGAAATTAATGATGACCAGATTTTTTGCTCTGTTGGTCAAAATGACAAAAAACAAAAATGACTCTTGGTACTTCAGTTCATAACGTACTTCAGTTCCCAGCGTACTTCAGTTCCCAACGAACTTCGGTTCCTAATGTACTTCAGTTCCTAACGTACTTCAGTTCCTAACGAACTTCAGTTCCTAACGTACTTCAGTTCCCAACGAACTTCATTTCCTAACGAACTTCAGTTCCTAGCGTACTTCAGTTCCTAACGTACTTTAGTTCCCAACGTACTTCAGTTCCCAATAAACTTCAGTTCCCAACGTACTTCATTTCCTAACGAACTTCAGTTCCTAGCGTACTTCAGTTCCTAGCGTACTTCAGTTACCAACGTACTTCAGTTCCCAATAAACTTCAGTTCCTAACGTACTTCAGTTCCCAACGTACTTCAGTTCCTAACGAACTTCATTTCCTAACGAACTTCAGTTCCTAGCGTACTTCAGTTCCTAACGTACTTTAGTTCCCAACGTACTTCAGTTCCCAATAAACTTCAGTTCCCAACGTACTTCATTTCCTAACGAACTTCAGTTCCTAACGTATTCAGTTCCTAGCGTACTTCAGTTACCAACGTACTTCAGTTCCCAATAAACTTCAGTTCCTAACGTACTTCAGTTCCCAACGTACTTCATTTCCTAACGAACTTCAGTTCCTAACGAACTTCAGTTCCTAGCGTACTTCAGTTCCTAACGTACTTCGTTCCCAACGTACTCATTCCTAATACTTCAGTTCCTAACGTACTTCAGTTCCTAACGTACTTCAGTTCCCAACGTACTTCATTTCCTAACGAACTTCAGTTCCTAGCGTACTTCAGTTCCTAACGTACTTCAGCTCCCAACGTACTTCAGTTCCTAACGAACTTCAGTTCCTAGCGTACTTCAGTTCCTAACGTACTTCAGTTCCTAACGTACTTTAGTTCCCAACGTACTTCAGTTCCCAATAAACTTCAGTTCCCAACGTACTTCATTTCCTAACGAACTTCAGTTCCTAGCGTACTTCAGTTCCTAGCGTACTTCAGTTACCAACGTACTTCAGTTCCTAATAAACTTCAGTTCCTAACGTACTTCAGTTCCCAACGTACTTCAGTTCCTAACGAACTTCAGTTCCTAGCGTACTTCAGTTCCTAACGTACTTCAGCTCCCAACGTACTTCATTTCCTAACGAACTTCAGTTCCTACGTACTTCAGTTCCTAACGTACTTCAGTCCCAACGTACTTCAGTTCCTAACGAACTTCAGTTCCTAGCGTATCACTAACGTACTTCAGTCCAACGTACTTCAGTTCCCAATACATTCCTACGACTTCAGTTCAACGTACTTACTCCCAACGTACACAAACCCTACTTCAGTTCCTAACAAACTTCAGTTCCCAACGTACTTCAGTTCCTAACGTACTTTAGTTCCCAACGTACTTCAGTTCCTAACGTACTTCAGTTCCCAACGTACTTCAGTTCCTAACGTACTTCAGTTCCTAACGTACTTCAGTTCCTAACGTACTTCAGTTCCTAACGTACTTCAGTTCCCAACGTACTTCAGTTCCTAACGTACTTCAGTTCCTAACGTACTTCAGTTCCTAGCGTACTTCAGTTACCAACGTACTTCAGTTCCTAATAAACTTCAGTTCCTAACGTACTTCAGTTCCCAACGTACTTCAGTTCCTAACGAACTTCATTTCCTAACGAACTTCAGTTCCTAGCGTACTTCAGTTCCTAACGTACTTCAGTTCCCAACGTACTTCATTTCCTAATGAACTTCAGTTCCTAACGTACTTCAGTTCCTAACGTACTTCAGTTCCCGACGTACTTCATTTCCTAACGAACTTCAGTTCCTAGCGTACATCAGTTCCTAACGTACTTCAGCTCCCAACGTACTTCATTTCCTAACGAACTTCAGTTCCTAGCATACTTCAGTTCCTAACGTACTTCAGTTCCCAACGTACTTCATTTCCGAACGAACTTCAGTTCCTAACGTACTTCAGCTCCCAACGTACTTCATTTCCTAACGAACTTCAGTTCCTAGCGTACTTCAGTTCCTAACGTACTTTAGCTCCCAACGTACTTCAGTTCCCAACGTACTTCAGTTCCCAACGTACTTCAGTTCCCAACGTACTTCAGTTCCTAACAAACTTCAGTTCCCAACGTACTTCAGTTCCTAACGTACTTTAGTTCCCAACGTACTTCAGTTCCTAAAGTACTTCAGTTCCCAACGTACTTCAGTTCCTAACGTACTTCAGTTCCTAACGAACTTCAGTTCCTAACGTACTTCAGTTCCTAACATACTTCAGTTCCTAACGTACTTCAGTTCCTAGCGTACTTCAGTTCCTAACGTACTTCAGCTCCCAGCGTACTTCAGTTCCCAACGTACTTCATTTCCTAACAAACTTCAGTTCCTAGCGTACTTCAGTTCCTAACGTACTTTAGTTCCCAACGTACTTCAACTCCCAATAAACTTCAGTTCCTAACGTACTTCAGTTCCCAACGTACTTCAGTTCCTAACGAACTTCAGTTCCTAACGAACTTCAGTTCCTAACGTACTTCAGTTCCCAACGTACTTCAGTTCCTAACGAACTTCAGTTCCTAACGTACTTCAGTTCCTAACGAACTTCAGTTCCCAACGTACTTCAATTCCTAACGAACTTCAGTTCCTAACGTACTTCAGTTCCTAACGAACTTCAGTTCCTAGCGTACTTCAGTTCCTAACGTACTTCAGCTCCTAACGTACTTCAGTTCCCAACGTACTTCAGTTCCTAACGTACTTCAGTTCCCAACGTACTTCAGTTCCCAACGTACTTCAGTTCCCAACGTACTTCAGTTCCTAACAAACTTCAGTTCCTTGCATACTTCAGTTCCTAACGTACTTCAACTCCCAACGTACTTCAGTTCCCAACGTACTTCAGTTCCTAGCGTACTTCAGTTCCTAACGTACTTCAGTTCCTAGCGTACTTCAGTTCCTAACGTACTTCAGCTCCCAGCGTACTTCAGTTCCCAACGTACTTCATTTCCTAACAAACTTCAGTTCCTAGCGTACTTCAGTTCCTAACGTACTTAGTTCCCCCACCACCCACATTCCTAACGTACTTTAGTTCCCAACGTACTTCAGTTCCCAACGTACTTCAGTTCCCAACGTACTTCAGTTCCTAACGAACTTCAGTTCCTAACGTACTTCAGTTCCCAACGTACTTCAGTTCCTAACGTACTTCAGTTCCTAACGTACTTCAGTTCCCAACGTACTTCAGTTCCTAACGTACTTCAGTTCCCAACGTACTTCAGTTCCTAACGAACTTCAGTTCCCAACGTACTTCAGTTCCTAACGTACTTCAGTTCCCAACGTACTTCAGTTCCTAGCGTACTTCAGTTCCTAATGTACTTAAGTTCCTAACGTACTTCAGTTCCCAACGTACTTCAGTTCCTAGCGTACTTCAGTTCCTAATGTACTTCAGTTCCTAACGTACTTCAGTTCCTAGCGTACTTCAGTTCCTAATGTACTTCAGTTCCTAGCGTACTTCAGTTCCTAGCGTACTTCAGTTCCTAATGTACTTCAGTTCCTAACGTACTTCAGTTCCTAGCGTACTTCAGTTCCTAACGTACTTCAGTTCCCAACGTACTTCAGTTCCTAACGTACTTCAGTTCCCAACGTACTTCAGTTCCTAACGTACTTCAGTTCCCAACGTACTTCAGTTCCTAACGTACTTCAGTTCCCAACGTACTTCAGTTCCTAGCGTACTTCAGTTCCTAATGTACTTCAGTTCCTAACGTACTTCAGTTCCCAACGTACTTCAGTTCCTACGTACTTCAGTTCCTAACGTACTTCAGTTCCTAACGTACTTCAGTTCCTAGTACTTCAGCACCACCACACATCCTAGCGTACTTCATTCCTAAGTACTTCAGTTCCTAACGTACTTCAGTTCCTACGACTTATTCCTAATGTACTTCAGTTCCTAGCGTACTTCAGTTCCCAACGTACTTCAGTTCCTAGCGTACTTCAGTTCCCAACGTACTTCAGTTCCTAACGTACTTCAGTTCCCAACGTACTTCATTTCCTAACAAACTTCAGTTCCTAGCGTACTTCAGTTCCTAACGTACTTTAGTTCCCAACGTACTTCAACTCCCAATAAACTTCAGTTCCCAACGTACTTCATTTCCTAACAAACTTCAGTTCCTAGCGTACTTCAGTTCCTAACGTACTTTAGTTCCCAACGTACTTCAACTCCCAATAAACTTCAGTTCCCAACGTAATTCAGTTCCTAACGAACTTCAGTTCCTAACGAACTTCAGTTCCTAACGTACTTCAGTTCCCAACGTACTTCAGTTCCTAAAGTACTTCAGTTCCTAACGTACTTCAGTTCCTAACGTACTTCAGTTCCTAACGTCCTTCAGTTCCCAACGTACTTCAGTTCCTAACGTACTTCAGTTCCTAACGTACTTCAGTTCCTAACGTACTTCAGTTCCCAACGTACTTCAGTTCCTAACGTACTTCAGTTCCCAACGTACTTCAGTTCCTAACGTACTTCAGTTCCCAACGTACTTCAGTTCCTAACGTACTTCAGTTCCCAACGTACTTCAGTTCCTAACGTACTTCAGTTCCTAACGTACTTCAGTTCCCAACGTACTTCAGTTCCCAACGTACTTCAGTTCCTAACGAACTTCAGTTCCAACGTACTTCAGTTCCTAACGTACTTCAGTTCCCAACGTACTTCAGTTCCTAACGTACTTCAGTTCCTAACGTACTTCAGTTCCTAACGTACTTCAGTTCCCAACGTACTTCAGTTCCTAACGAACTTCAGTTCCTAGCGTACTTCAGTTCCTAACGTACTTCAGTTCCTAACGTACTTCAGTTCCTAACGAACTTCAGTTCCTAACGTACTTCAGTTCCTAACGTACTTCAGTTCCTAACGTACTTTAGTTCCCAACGTACTTCAACTCCCAATAAACTTCAGTTCCCAACGTACTTCAGTTCCTAACGAACTTCAGTTCCTAACGAACTTCAGTTCCTAACGTACTTCAGTTCCCAACGTACTTCAGTTCCTAAAGTACTTCAGTTCCTAACGTACTTCAGTTCCTAACGTACTTCAGTTCCTAACGTCCTTCAGTTCCCAACGTACTTCAGTTCCTAACGTACTTCAGTTCCCAACGTACTTCAGTTCCCAACGTACTTCAGTTCCTAGCGTACTTCAGTTCCTAATGTACTTCAGTTCCTAACGTACTTCAGTTCCCAACGTACTTCAGTTCCTAGCGTACTTCAGTTCCCAACGTACTTCAGTTCCTGGCGTACTTCAGTTCCTAGCGTACTTCAGTTCCTAATGTACTTCAGTTCCTAACGTACTTCAGTTCCTAACGTACTTCAGTTCCCAGCGTAGTTTGGTTCCCCATGTGTTTTACATGCTTTAGTATGTGCGTATGTATGTATGTATTATGTATGTACTTTAAATGTTCTGAGCTTCATGCTGGTTTTATTTTAGCACCTTATCATGTAAAGACGCTTCAGGCAGCTTGTCCTGCTCTGCGTTTTTTCGGGGAGCTGAGCAACAAACCAGAAGCAGCATCCACGCGTTTCCATGTTGCATACATAAACCAACATACAGCTCATCTTTTACTGCCAACCTTTCACTCATAATTAGAATAAATAAGATCCAGATTCCTGGCTGCTCAGCGAAGGAGAGACGCAGCGACGTCCCCCTCTGTTTGTCAGCAGCAACCATCAGCCCATGACAGATGATCCTCAGAGTACAGCTGCTGTTTCTGTTGGAGCAGAACACAAACAGCTTCCATAGCAGCTCTGAAATGAGAAATGATGCCTGAACTAATTCACGTGAAGACACTAAAGCGTAAATGGAAACAGAAAACAGACGAGAACGAGGAGGAAGAATGACGGGGAAATAGCTGTAGCCTTTTTCTCCCGGTGACATTTTAATGTTTATTTTTGGTGACATCCTCAGGGAATGTGGATCCAAAATGCTTTTAGTGCTGCAAAGAGTCAGTAATGGAAGGATCTCAGAACGGGTCAGAAAAACACCCAGAAAACAAGAATAGAGTCCAGCATGAGAACAAACCCTTTTATTCTCCTTTATCTAAAACTGTTCAGAGCAAAAACTACTAAACATTTTAATTATAAACCTTTATATTCTACATCTATATTAAATACGCTGCGGCACTGTTGTATGATATTACTGTATCGATGTGGACATAAACCAATAATCAGTCTCATCTGTCATAATCACTCAACCACTTTAATTATACATTTATCACTAATACAAAAAATTAGCAGATCTCTGAATATTTAAGTAGGACCAGTCAAACTAAATTATTATTCAATAATTCAGAAATGGAAAAATATTAAGGAAAAAGCCATCAGCTTGCGACTGAAAACGTAGTAAATTTTAATTAATTAAATGATCTCTGTTTTATTCTGAATTAAATATGTACAATCAAAGTCCCAAAACAGAGACACCAACAGTAACTCCTACATGAGGCTTTTTATTTCTAATAAATAGAATAAAATTAGCATTTCCTTGGCACTATTCCCCTGTGAGTTCAGAACGTTTCAGAAGAGTTTATTATTTCCTTATCCATTTAGAGGCTATAATCCATCTACACTAACATCCCAGCTGTATCTGATCAGGACTTTCTTTGCTCTACGGCGCTCGCTTAGACAGAACTACTGCAGACATCATCATGGTCTAATGTTTTCGTGTTTCCGAACTGCTGTTGTGTTGGAATCAGTTACATTAAAAGCCTGTAAAAACCCCCAGAAGCTAATAGCTTAGCATGTCAGACGTTCTGAACTCACAGGAGAATATCACTAATTATTAATATCTAAACCTGGTTAAATGAAGGAGTTATGGGGCAAATAATTTATTATTACAGGCAGTAAATCTCCTGCCCTGATTGGATCCCAATATATGGATATACGCTGATCAGACTGGATAGAAACTTCTCCTGACGGACTCCAACTGGCTCCAAACTGCTCTGAATGAGTAAATGAACGTAATGTTTGCTATAAATAATGTGTTGAAAAAAAACAACCTTTCCCTTTAAAGTTAATTTTACCTCCTGAGTTTCATTCACTATTTTCCTGCGGATATTAATATTAATCAGATATTAACTGTTTTGGCTCCTTTTGTTTTCATATCTGAGTAGCAACACACACACACACGTCTTTAAGCATTGATTTATTCTCCCTGTTCCTCGTCGTCCTTCGTTGCTCCTTCAATGAGTCGTTCCTAATCTGTGCAGCTTTCCTCCATCTACGTCTGATTGCACTTCTTGGGAGACATTTCTGTGTCAGAATGAAACCCTGCAGGGTTAGAATAAATGATCTGATTCCTTGGGATGTGGTCAGTCATCTGGACCTTGTGTGAGACGGATAGCAGACGTGTGAAAAGTTTGCTGCTGCTAACTCTCAGCAGGGAACCTGCAGACATGCATGAAACTTAGAAGAAGAAAACCTGTTTAGCTAACTTGATTTACTCTTTATGTGACAATATGTGCAGGAAAGATGGAGATACGCTCTTATACTGAAAATAATGACTTTGTGGTATTTTAAAATCTATTTCAATAATTTATGTCATTTAACACCTTAAAGTTATTCATGTAGTAACTTCAATGAGAAAGAGTAAATTTGATCACATATTTAAAAATACTATTTAAAGTTTTATAGTAACAGCAAATGTACCTAAAAATACTAAGTACATTTTAATCTGAAAATCAAAATGCATCTGAAGGCACGCAAATTTTTTTGTACAATCAAAGTTTGTTCAAGCAGAGACGCTCAGGTTTGGGACGTATTATATTACTGTAAGATACTTAAAACGGCGCTGTGGGATAAAAATTATACAACATAAATATCCAAACCAGTTTATGACATTAATATGGAAATCACTAGACAAATAAAGGAAAAAGTAGTCTACTTTAGTGATGTTGTTTTAATCACAATCCTGTCGGAAAATGCTAATTTTTCTGCTGTTTATTAAAGGAAAAAACCAAAAGATGAATTGATCTAGAACTGTTGACTACGTTTAACTTGTGAAATGTTTCAAATGTTGCGGTTTAAATAACATTTAGGGTCATTTTTAATGCTAATTTTTCATTGTTTCAGTGACTTGTAAGATTTTAAATAGGTATTTGAAAAATATGACACATCTGGGTTCCCCAGAATCCTAAGTAATTCAAAATACTTCACTGACTCTTTAGGGTGGCTGTAGATCAGTGGTAGAACATTGGTCTGTAACCCAGGAGTTGTCGGTTCAACTCCAGCTCCTACCTGCTACACATTGTTATGTTTTGGGCAATTTACTTAATTACTTTTAATAAATATAACCTGCTAAATTAAATACAACTGAGTAATATTTACTTAATGTTAAGAAACGGAGTACTATAAATGAAAAATGTCTGCATGTAAAGTTTCTGTTGGAGAAACTGGGATTTAATGATTTCTTCTTTCAACGTTTGAGATCATCCGCTTACAGCTGTCGTTTTCATCAGAGAGTTTATAGAAACTCATCAGCAGGAAAAAAAAGCTCCAGGAAGTGGAGAGTTTAGAGGACAGAATAAGGAGGACGTGTGACGGGGACCTTTACTCACCCAGACAGGAGAAACCTGTTGGTTGGCTCTGCAGCAGCAACATCGACTGCTTCCAGCGCTCAAAGACCTCCGAGAGTTTTCTTACCTCCTGGGGGCTTCTGGGTGTGAAACGCTGACTTTTAAAACTTGCCAGGAGGTGTTAGGTCTGTTTTCTCGAGGAAACTTCACAATCATCTCAGCATTAGTATTCTCTCCTCCCAGTGAGTAAACCCCTGGGGCAGAAGGTAAGATGCTTTGCCCCCTGGCAGCTTCTCAGCCAGATTCTTTCATCTGAATCAGAAATAACTTCTCAGAAAAACATGAAAATATTCATGTACATCATCCAAAGCTGCTGAATGCACCAGAGAACAGCTGATCTGCGGAGGCCAATCCAGAGGAAGCTCCTAGAACGACACGCTTCCTTGGTATATGAGTGAATGTCTCACATGGATCAGTGATGGAGAGCTCTGTTATAGAGATGAGCCGCTGTTACTCCTCGCCTCTGCTGGTCTGAACCGATTCTTCTTCTTTAGTTTTAATAGGTCTGAACATTTCTGTTAACATCCATCTACATGTAGCTAAACCAGAGGATTACATGTAAGTCAGAAATATGAGAAGGAAAGATACCGACTGCTGATACCAGAGAGCAGCTTCAAAAAACACGCCTGGCCCTTTAATCTGGTTGGAACCGAATCTTTGGCTTTCACTAAAAACTGGGAGAACTGTTGGAAAACTGTTGGAAAACTGGGAACAAAGAAAACCAGGGGAAACTGGGAAAAAATTATGAGTTAGGGAAAACTAGGGGTTAATGAAAAAACGGAAAAAGTTTAGGAAAACTGAGGTAACAAGGAAAACTGGAAAAACTTGGAAAAATTGTCAAAAATGATGACAAATTGAGGGAATTGGGAAAAAAAGGAAAAAGTGAGGAAACAAAGAAAACTGTGACAAACTGAGGAAAAGCTGGACCCCTGCAGGATGTCGAGTGGAATCTGGAGATGATGACGAGGAACGTTGTGCAGACCTGGGATCAGATTCAGATGTTCTGTTAGCATCGTTAGCTACTAGCAGCATTCTGGTTGCTAAAATGACGGCCTCAGTACAACTCTAACTCGTACTCTGTGTGTTTTTCTGTATTCCTTCTGTACTTCGCTGAGGTAGGCTACTACTCGACTTCCTACTGGAGAACATTTAAAGTATACAGTATCAGCCAACATTCAGCAGTCAAAATGAACTAGGTGTAGTTCACTATCTGCCCACTAGACGGCGACATGGATAATATTTCTACCAGGATTCTGCAGGATGTCTGAAGCTTTTCATAAAAGCCGAGGTCTAAAAGCTTGAAAAAAGACAACCTAGAAGAAGCTAACACCAGATAAGCCTTTGTTTTGAATGAAATGTATTTATTATTATCTATAACAAACAATCTGACTTTAAATTAATGATGTGATTCTCTCCATAAATTTGATCCCACTTTAAAATTAAGTCAAAGATGTAAAAAATGGCTGAAGGGAGTATTTTATTTTCTGACATTATGGAGCTCTTTCTGGTTATTTTATAGTAACTGTCAGACAGTTATCACTGAAGCTGATATTAATCATTTTGATGAAATCTCACTTATTTTCCTGTAACTGTCCTGTCAGGTATCTGTATAGCCGGATGTTCATTTCTCAGGATTTTTTAAATGACTTGATAACCGTTTAGTTTATGTCCCTAAAATCTACTAATGTAATATGATAACGCATGTTTCTTTAGGTCCCAGATGATTTATTGCTTTGCTAGCGTCTCTGGGATGGTGTAACCTTTGTGCTGCAGGTTTGCAGTCTATGTTCTCAGGAAAACTGTCTTGACATCTTTGTTTGGGGGATTTTTGTGCCATAAAGAAAGTTTTGTTTTTATTATTTCATATTTTATTCCATAGACATGTCAAATATTCAGTTACAGCAACTGCTGTTTTCATTGAAGCAAGCAGCTGTTAAAAAGAGTTTTCTGTCTGAAAGTTGTTATCTGATCATTCAGTATCACATCTTTGCTTTTAAATGCAGAAAATTAGAGTTTGGCTGGTGCTTCCGGTGTTGATGAGATTGCCTCAGCGTGACTGAATGTTGAGAACAGCCTTGGCTGGCGTTCGTCTCCTGTTCCCACTGCTGTGCTCCAGGAATTTACTCGTTTCTTTGTCGCTATGACTAGAAGTGATTCAGCAGCTCATTTCCACCAATGGATAATTATTACTTCCTGCTTACTTAAACCAGTTACTCTACTATGATTGGTCCACATCTCATATCATTTTTAAGTAACTGCCTTAGCTCGGGTTCCATACCGACAGTTTTTCAACATGCTGTGGTTTGACTTTTGCTAAAGAAACTCAAACTTGACTCCAATCTTCTGTTTACTCACCTCTAAGTTTTCAGAAAAATGTGCTTATTCAGCTGCTCCCTTTCCTGATACACATTTAGATTTTAGACATATTTCAACTCATGTCTAGGCTAACACTACAGGCTAACGCTATAGGCTAACGCTGCAGGCTAACACTACAGGCTAACTCTATAGGCTAACGCTACAGGCTAACGCTACAGGCTAACGCTACAGGCTAACGCTACAGGCTAACGCTATAGGCTAACGCTACAGGTTAACACTACAAGTTAACGCTATAGGCTAACGCTGCAGGCTAACGCTATAGGCTAATGCTGCAGGCTAACACTACAGGCTAACTCTATAGGCTAACGCTACAGGCTAACGCTACAGGCTAACGCTATAGGCTAACGCTACAGGTTAACACTACAAGTTAACGCTATAGGCTAACGCTATAGGCTAACACTACAGGCTAACTCTATAGGCTAACGCTACAGGCTAACGCTACAGGCTAACTGTATAGGCTAACGCTACAGGCTAACGCTACAGGCTAATGCTACAGGCTAACGCTACAGGTTAACACTACAAGTTAACAAACCAGGCTAACACTACAGGCTAACGCCATAGACTAACGCTACAGGCTAACACTACAGGCTAACGCTATAGGCTAATGCTACAGGCTAACACTACAGATTAACGTTACAGGCTAACACTACAGGCTAACACTACAAGTTAACACTACAGGCTAACACTACAGGCTAACGTGTTAGGCTAATGCTACAGGCTAACACTACAGGCTAATGCTACGGGCTAACACTACAGGCTAACACTACAAGTTAACACTACAGGTTAACACTACAAGTTAACAAACCAGGCTTACACTACAGGTTTACACTACAGGCTAACGCTACAGGTTTACACTACCGGCTAACACTACAGGTTAACACTACAGGCTAACGCTACAGGCTAACGCTACAGGTTAACGCTACAGGCTAACGCTACAGGCTAACGCTACAGGCTAACGCTACAGGCTAACACTACAGGCTAACACTACAGGTTAACACTACAGACTAACACTATAGGCTAACACTACAGGTTAACACAACAGGCTAACGCTACAGGCTAACACTACAGGCTAACGCTACAGGCTAACGCTATAGGTTAACACAACAGGCTAACGCTACAGGCTAACGCTACAGGCTAACACTACAGGTTAACACTACAGACTAACACTATAGGCTAACACTACAGGTTAACACAACAGGCTAACGCTACAGGCTAACGCTACAGGCTAACGCTACAGGCTAACACTACAGGCTAACACTACAGGTTAACACTACAGGCTAACACTACAGGTTAACACTACAGACTAACACTACAGACTAACACTACAGGCTAACACTACAGGCTAACGCTATAGGTTAACACTACAAGCTAACAAACCAGGCTAACAGTACAGGCTAACACTACAAGTTAACGCTACTGGCTAACGCTACAGGCAATCATTACAGGCTAATACTAAGCAATATTATATTTTAATAAATAAGGACTGAATTTTCTTAAGAAATTATGTTTTTTTCCTAATTAAGGATGTTAAAATATGGTCATGTTGTTATTAATCATATTTTTTGCTCAGAGAAAAAGACTGTGTCATTTTCAGATGTTATCACGGCGATAAGTCCAGTAGAGATCCAGTTGTCCGTCCGTCTTATTATGGACCAGATATGTTTGCTGTAATTGCTGCAGAGCCTATATTAAATCATGCAACAGAGAACAGGAACTATGTGATGCTGTATCTTTCATCTTGTGGCTGCATTCCTTTCTACTTTCTTTCCTTCATATTCTCTTATCTATTTAAACACGATCAGAATAAACTGCTATATCTTTTTTTGCTGATTCAGTTGAAATATATTCCCGTCAGCTGCAGAGTCCCTCTGAGCCGCTCCTCCTGGTTGAGGCTTGGCTGTCAGCGTGATGCATTTAAGTGATCTTATCTAAAGTGGCTGAGCAGTCGTTAAATTTATGCAGCTGTCGTACCCTGAGGCGTGTCTTATGAATCATATCTGCAGCAGCAGAAGCTGGACTCAGATTAAGGTCAGTGCGGTGATGAGGCGGTGTTACCAGCAGGGGGCACTCTCACTCTGAGTAAGAATCACTACATTTGACCAAATTGGTTTTATCCTACAACCAGCAGCTGTAAGCGGTCGTATCTCAGGAATAAAGAGCTGATTGGTTAGATCTTATAATGATGTTATGTGAATATATATATTAATGTTTTAACGTCTCTGATGCATTGCTGTTTATCCGCTTCAGATAAAGACAAAAGATGCTGGTTCCCTTTACCACCTTTCACATGAAGCATGTAGACTTTTCTCTGGAAGGATGTAAAGCGTTTGTCAGTGGGAAGAATGAATTCCTGCTCCTGGGCCTGAATTGGCCCCTCGACTCCTCGCTCGCTGCTATCTCTGCTGACGAGCTCCGAGCCGCTGGAGGAGATATCAGAGGCTGCAGTCACGAGATAGCCTATCTATAAATACATCCAGAGCCCTGCCTCCACAGGGGCTCCATGCAGATCATATTCCTGCACAATCTGATAGGAATACAAATCTGCAGGGAGAGGCAGGAGGAGCAGGGCTGTGTGGCTCTTTGTTAGGCTGGTTAGGGGCTCTCTAACAACAAACTCAGGACTGACAGACATCCAGGGATCCCAGGAACATTATCCTCCTGTTCTGCGTATTGGGGAGCAAATGAACCCAGATGGCGAGGACCCGGACCGGTTTATGCTAATAGCCGGGACAATTAAAAATCCATATTCATTGATATAATCGTGATTACAGGAGCTCAGCCTGGGAGGTTTCCAGCATCAGGAGAATAAAATCCTTCTTCTGCATCACACAGAAGAGTCCGGGTTACTGCACAGACTGACCCATCCAGTACCAGAATATTGCTCCATCATTCATAAAACATAAATCTTATTAGTATTTACTTTCTTAGTCATCTTGACCTCACAGATCAGGCAAACAGCGCAGGTAGAAACATTAAATGTCAATTCACACAGTTATGTGTGTGGATGTGAGAGTGAATGAATAGTGGAAATGTAAAGTGCTTTAAGTGTCTTAAAAAGCGCTATAGAACTGCAATCCATTATTAAATATTATTATTATTATTAGAACAGCTGCTTTACAGTGTTATTATTTAGAATAGTGCAGACCTTTGTTGGAACCAGTGGTTATTTGAGCTCCTGATGTCTTTCCTTCATATGACCTCTGACCTCAACGAGACATTCTCCTCCACTCACCTGCAGCTCACTGGATGCTCTGTAAACCTGAGGGGAGGTTGTGGGTTAGAATCCCGGCTGGTCCAGCCTGCCTGGCACCGCCAACATTCCTTTGTACAAAGTCTCTGAGTTCATCTGTGTTCCTGGTTCTGATGATCGGTTCGAACTTGAGAAGTCGTCTGGATGCAACCATTCCTGCCTCATGATTGGCTAAATCCACAGGTGTCATACAAAGCAACAGGTGTACCCATTAAAGTGGCCAGTGAGTATCACCTCTTCTTTCCAGAGGAGCTCAGCCTCCTCAGTGGTTCTGGTCCAGTTTACTGCTCAGGTCCAGTATTTGAGTGTCCGCTCCCTGAATGCTCACCTGGATGCTTTTGTGCCTATTTTAACTCCTTTAAAAAGCATATAATAACCTTATACCACGACTCATAATACATTTAGTAATATGATTAGATTTATTTTTGTAAGAACAAAACATTCAGACGATTTCAGACACAGGATCATGTTTTAATTTAGTAGGAACTTTGTTTTGTTGAAATGCTGATAGTATCAGGCGAAGTGATACACTCAGCAGCAGGGATGGTTTAGGCTTTATCAGATACCGGTACTTCTGAAACGGTGCCGGTGATTAAACGGTGCTGGAAACTGGGCCAAAAGAATGGAAAACATAGAAACTTTTTCCAAAACCCTCTTTTTTTAAATCTTAGTACGACTATCTAATTAATCACGGCATAGCTGTGAATTAATCACCATTCCTAAATATGACCAAAAAACTAACATCTTCAGTGTAAATAAAGGACAAACCTACATGCAGCGGCTCTTTTTTTTATTAAATATAAGAGAAATCGATTGAATTTTTGTTTTGATCTCCACAATAACGTGGGCTCCTATGAATAATAACATGTAGAAGTAACCAAAATATAAAAATAAACTTAACATAAGGATATCAGCAGTCTGTGTTAAACATCATATAAACCAAATGTAATATAGAAATACTAATAAAATGTCACAATTTACCAAAAGTAAACAGCAGATTCTCCAGTTCATCACAACAGGAAATGAACGCTCTTATTGTGAAGATTTACACAGCTACTTCCGCTCATAGTTAGCACTAATTTTCGTCCAAAAAAATCACTTTAACTGAATAATTTTGTATTTTTAACGCAGCGGTATCTCACTATGAAATATACTGAAGCTGTACAGTGAACCAACATGCATAAATCAACATAAATACGGAACATTTAAACTCTGCATCGCACACAGTGAGCTGATATTTAAAGCGGACTGAAAACTCCCACAGACAACTTATGAACTTATTATCATAACACAAAGCCAATACACCATAATAATAAACTCACATGTCATTTAGGACCACAAACACATGCTGCTGCACAACAATCTGCAGTTCTGTTGGTTAGGAAGGAGAACTGATGTGCTGTGGACTGAATTATAAGTATTCTGTTAAAAAAAGGGAAAAAAAGAGTTAAATTCTAGAAATTAACTGATTTAACTAGTGCGTTAAATTCAACAGCCCAACTTTTAGCAGGTTATTTTTCCCATTTTTTTGTGATAGCGGGAATCCCTCTTGGCTGACGCCCAGAATCTATAGTGTTTGACATCTCAGAGAAAAGAGAACCGGCATAAAGCACCGAAATGTGCTTTGCTTTTTGGTCTGGTTACTACCGTTTATTTCAGAACCGATGCCATGACGGTACCCATCCCTACCCAGCAGCATGTTTTTGAAAGGGAGAAGAATAAAAAGGCAGCGCAGCAGTTCTGAACCATGACGTTGTCCCCGTGTGATCTTTACCCATAAGCCTTATGGTCTAGATAACACTCAGCTCATCCAGAGTTACATTAATAAAATAAAATATTCACAGATTATAACAGTCTGGCGGTCATAACTTGATAGTTATGTTCATGTACCTCCTCTCTCTCTGGCTGCTTGGCGCCGCATCAGGCTGGCGCACACAGCAGAACACGTAAAGTCCTCATTTACACAGACTGCTCTCTGCCTCTGTTATGAAATAAACGCTATGAATTAGTAGATCAACACAAACGAAGGATGACCCACTGGTGCATTTAATTTCACTCTGTTAATCTGGAATGTTAGTAAATCTGGCTCTAAATCTGTGAAGAGTCAGGCTGTTGAGGGCGTGCTAACGATTAGCAGCTGATGAATGAAGTTAACAGGTAGAAGCAAACCAGAATTAGAAGTTTGTGTCATTTTCATGAGTAGTGAAGCAGGACAGCGGAGTCCGTCCCAGTCGTCCACCAGAACCAGGGAATCTCTGATGCTGCAGCATTTAATCCGTGAGGAGCTCTGGAGACGTGGATTAGCATAACCAGCCGGGCCCGGCCCGGTTAGCAGCTGGAACCAGCAGAAACCAAACAGAACGGGAAGCTGAGACCAGTAGAGCCTCCATCCCATTATCACGGCCTCATCTGGGGGAAAGTCCAGCCTGTTTGTTTCAGCCTGCATACGAGGGTCACTCAGCTGCTGCCCTTAATTGAATTTCTGGTTCAGGGGGAAAAGAGGTGTTCTGATTGGCCGCTGCTCCGTCTGCAGCTCCGCTCTCTAACCTTATCAGAAATCAAATGGGTAAAGAAATGCTTCATGAAGTATCAAAGGCGGTGCTGGAGCGTTGCCTTATATCTATGGAAATGAGTTTTGTCTGGTGGAGGTTCCTGGCCGGTTCGCACTCCTTCCTCTGCCTCGTTCAGCCGCCGCATGTTTACAGAGCATCTGCTCTGATTCAACAAGCTTTCCTCACCAATGACCAACAATCTGCCAGTCAGAGCTTCACAGCAGCAGATGTCCTGCAGGATGATAACCAGGCTTTCTGTATATTCTCCTCCTCCAACAGCAGAGCAGAGCTGGAGCTTTCCTCATGATTTCATTCTGTTTCAGACGTCCTGTTTAGAGCTGGGCATCGATTTACATTCCAAGAATTTATAAGAATCACGATTCTCAAGAGTTAGAATCGATTATCACAATCCAGTCCAATTTCATATTGATATGTGTCTGTGCTGTTAAAAAGTATTTTTCTGATTAAGTTTACCTTAATTATGTATACGTGCCAACATTTAGACCTCAGAATTTGGGAGACATTCAAAAGCGCGTGGGAGCGGAAGAGGAAAAAAATACATATATATTCTTCTCTTTTAAATGGCCTTAAAAACAGCATTTGTCAACCCACTACTAAAGAGGAACAACCTGGACATTAATGCAGAACTACAGACTGATCTTTAATCTCCCATTCATCACATTATTAATAAAGATGTTTCAGCAGTTCAATAGTTTCCTAACAATGACCAACCGCTTTGATAATTATCAGTCTGGTTTCATCACAGACTGTCCTAGTCAAAGTTTTCATGGACATCCGCATAAATACAGACTTTAGTAGAACCTCAGTTCTGGTTCTGTTGGACCTCAGTGCAGCGTTTGATACCGATGATCATAAAATATTACTGGAAACGATAGAAGAGCTGGATCGGACTCTCTGGTACAGAACTGGGCTGGTTTGGGTTCTACCTGAAGAACAGGGATTTATTTGTTTCTGTTGGAAACTTTTCATCAGAACAAACAGAAATCACATGTGGGGTTCCACAGGGCTCCATCCTGAGTCCTCTTCTATTTAATATCTACATGCTCCCACTAACCCAGATTATAACAGCCAATAAGATTAGTTACCATAACTATGCAGATGATACTCAGCTGTACATTATAATGTCACCAGGTGACTTTGATCCCATCCAGACACTAAATAATTACATTAAACAAATCAATAACTGGATTTCCCATAACTTTCTCCATCTGAACAGAAACAAACTGCAGTAATTATTGTTGGACCTAAAGAGGAACGATCCAGAATCAGCAACAGCTTCAGTTAATCCAGCTAGAAACTAGCAACCAGACCATAAATCTAGGTGTAATAATGGACTCAGACCAGAACCTCCAGGGTCACATAAAGGAAATAACAAGGTCAGCTTTCTATCAGCTGAGGAACATTTCTAGGATTAAAGGACTGATGACACAAGGAGACCTAGAAAAACTCATCCATGCATTTATGATTACTGTAACAGTATCTTCACAGGTCTACCTAAAAAATCACTCATACAGCTGCAGCTGATCCAGAACGCTGCTGCTCGTGTTCTCACTAGAACCAGGAAAGTAGAACACATCACCCCAGTTCTAAAGTCCTTCCTCTGGCTCCCTGTAGCTCAGAGAATAGACTTCTAAATACTCCTACTAGTTTATAAATCATTGAATGGTTTAGCACCAAAGTTTGTTGGAGATATGCTGTTACTACAGCAACCCCCCCAGACCAATCAGAAGCAGCTTTCAGTTTTTATTATACTTTTTATCTGGAACAAACTTCCTGATGACTGCAGAGCTGCTGAAACATTGAGCTGCTTTAAATCAAACATGAAAATGAATCTGCTGCCTTTGAATAAATTATTAATAATCACTGGAATGTCATATGTTTTGTGTTTTTAGTATTGTATTTTAATGTTGTTCTCCACAGACCCCTAAAGCTCCTAGAAGTGCTTTGTTGTTTATCGTGTGCTATACGAATAAAGTTCCCTTGCCTCAATGGACTAGCGATCCGCTGGTAGGTAGTGAAAAAAGGGGAGTGTCGACGAGCCAGGAGAAAATGGCAGAAGAATCGACTCCAGCTTCACTATCTACAGATCTACAGAGACAGACAGAACATTTAACACATGTATGCAGGGGAATGTTTGTTTCCTGAAATAATCGGCAGAAACATTAATAATGCGCAGACTTTATTGGCAACAGTCGAGAGACTAATCTTTCTATCCTTGATAACAGCTGTTTTTATGCCAACTTGTATGCGACAACCCGGAACTAAATAAACATTTTATCACTACTAGTTCAAACTAGTGTGAGTGCTCCGCTCTGCAGCCTGTGTTTGTGATACTGCTGCTGAATATTGGAATATTTTAATGACTACGAGTTCTCTGTAAGCCACCATCCGTTCAGTTTGTATGTCTGGCTTCTTTCAGCAATACTAACATCTGCATCTCTAACAGCTGATGCTAACTGCTAACATTCTCGTTTTAACGAACAGAACAGATAAGGTCTTTGTAGGCGAGGTTAAAACAGATCACATGATGATGTTTGGGTC
Organism: Apricaphanius iberus; assembly: GCA_028564705.1. NCBI lineage: Eukaryota > Metazoa > Chordata > Actinopteri > Cyprinodontiformes > Aphaniidae > Apricaphanius > Apricaphanius iberus. The sequence continues at coordinate 179,640 of JAPXFQ010002985.1, forward strand.
TCTCTTTGCTCCTGGTAATTTGATCAGTTTACCTTTGCCTGTCTTTAATCAGCGCCGTTGATCCGTCTGATTGGATCCTGCCGCTCTCTGGCTGTGAATCAACACTCAGCATCAGCTTGTAGCTGCTCTCAGCTCATTGTTTCTGTTTGCTGGTCGGTGTGATTAAGTCCCAGAGGTCCTGGCTGACTCCGTCTACCTCAACGCTGGACAGCAGCTCTCATAAGCCAGCTGTACTGTTTGCTGATGGTGCTGGATGAAATAACACAGGTCCAAAGTAAACAAGTCGGCCCAGCAATCCAACAAGTCTGGAACAGCGGCTGGAACAAACAGAGATAGTTCAGACTGCTGCTTAATTGGTGAGAAAGCAGCATCATTGCAGACAGTTACCATCACTGTCAGTTTCTCCTCCGTTCCAGTGTTCACACCGTGGAGATTATCCAGACATGGAGAATATAAACCCACTGTTTTTTTTTAAATTAAGCTAAAGATCAGTCTAACTGGGTTTGTCTTTGCTTTATAAGGGACATATTATGCGCTGTAAATCATTTCTATCCTTCTGTGTTGCTATTTGGTCTCTGCTTCCTCTATAAACATGAATAAAAACAGGCATCATGTTCTTTCTGCCAGAAATCTTCAGCTTCTCTTAAAAGTTAGAAAAGGTGCCTTATTGTGACTCCACAAGTGGAATTAGTATAACTCCCCCCATCACCTGTTTAACTCCACCCCTTACTTATCAAACCCCACCCTCTACCCACTGATATGGAGTGTGGACCACAACGTCACTCATGGTTACTTGCCTCTAAAGGTGCGTTCTTCAGAACGCTAGCTTTGTCAGCATCAGGCTACGCTCATAAAGCAACTAGTTGGACACATAAACACAGAAGATCCATTTATAAGCTGAAGCTAGCAAAACTCGTAGGCGGGCCTTTCTCTGCTGGATGTTTTAAATACTCGCGGATCGTGGTTGGCTAGGGAACATCACTACAGTGAGACGCTCTGATTGGTTGTCGTGCTGCATCAACAGACCGTCAAATGTTCAACTAGCTGAACTTCTGCGTTGCTAGCTTTATGAGCTTTGAAGCTTGAAACGCAGGAAAAGCTTGAAAAGTTGACGTAGCCAAAGCTCACAAAGCGCCGCAGAGACTGAGACGCTCCTCCAACCGTAGACTTAACATGCAGTGTTTGGAGTAATGCATTACAAAAGTAATTAGTTACAGGAATAGATTACTTTTTTCAGTAACTGAGTAATGTAATGCATTACTTACAAAATATACAGCTATACATTACTAGTTACAATGTCAGTAACTCAAGTTACAATTGCGTTTAAAAAAAAAAATTCCGGCCAACTAATGAAACAGACCAAATCAAGTTGGATACCATAGAAGAAGATCCACTTCCTGTTGCTTAAAACCAAAACATCAGAGAATCAGGACGGCTGAGGAAAAGATCAACTGTATATTTAAACATCATTCACACTGTTTTCCTACCATCTGCTGTAAGACTTCAGACATCTGAGTCTCATCTTTGTCAACCATCTTTGTGATGAACACTTTCAGCGATTTAACAAACATTACCATGAAATAGAAGGCATGCAAAGGAGCTACAGACTTCAGTTTAATAAAATAGTGTTAGAAATACAGTATTTGTGGTGTGACACTTCTGTAAAATGTACATTGAAGTTACAGGGGTTAGAAGTCGTGTTAGATATTTAAGATGTTTTGCCAAAAGTAACTTAAAGTAGTGTAACTCAGTTACATTTTTAAGACAGTAACATGTAATGCAAACATATTAGATTTTTGACATTGTAACTAGTAATGTGAAATATATTACAGTTTCTTTGTAACTTGCCCAACACTGTTAACGTGTAATCTAGACGCTGCTGTCGGTGCCGTTTGCGGCGGTGTGAACGTATCATCAGAATGCTAATGTATTAGCATTGTCCCTGCTTGCACTAGTTTTGCTGTTATTTTTATTAACACAGACTCTATTTTGTTATTCAGTCGTATCAAATTATCTTCTTCACTGCCTCCAAAAGTCCTGATTATTTGGATGGTTTGAACCAAATTCATAATATTTCATTATCTTATAATTATATCAGCGGGTCTCAAAAGCTACATGTATTTTATGCCAAATTAACTGTTTCCTTTATAGATTAAATTAGTAACTCTACGGGCCAGCCACTGTCAGGCGTTGTCAGGGCAACAGGTCTAACAGGTGTTGATTGGTTAGCTTGTCGTTTATGTTTCAGTTCCCACCATCGGCTCCAGGATATTTTCGTTTCAGTACATCTCCGCTCCTTTTCGATGGCTTGTCGTAGAGACGTGTTTTTACTCTCGCCGTGGGATTCGAGCTAACGCTTCATTTCTGGTTATCGATTAGCGGGATCGCCGTCAGGAAAAGCCCCTGCTGCGACAAAACAACAATTGCAGGTATAATTTCTGCCTTCACATCCACGTCCAAGCGCTCTGAGTGTTTTAATTTGTAGTGCAGTTTGTTTGTCTAGCTTCGGCTCCCAGCAGCACTTTCATGGTTAAGTTGTGACATCAGCTTTATAAATAGGCTGTTTATCTATCAGCTATTCCAATGTTTTTTTCATGTGTGGCAGACCTACAGCCTGGTAAAGGTGGGCGTGGTCTGCAGCTGCTCATTTGCATAAAGGTGACAGAGCCTCTAAACAGCTCATTCTGAAAGGGACTGAAATAGTGAAGAATCAAGCTGCTGATATCCCTTTATGAACTTGATTCATATGTTATGTACAGATCATAGAGCGGCTAAAACCTTTTTCTTAAAACAAATTAATTATGAATTCATGCAGCTTCTAATTAAAGCATCAGAAACTGTTGGCCTACCTTCGTTTGTTCTTCTTTAGATTGTCCTTAAAAACTTCAGTGAAGGAAAAAAGTCTTTGGTAGCCAACGAAGTGTGAGCGACAGAATGTAAAAAGAAATCACATTTTATTATTTATCTGAATCATGGTGCAGAAAATAAGTATCTAAACTTTGTAATAACTCAGCATTCTTCTACCTCCAAACTCGGTGAGTGGCGTTTATACCAAAGCGTTCTATGATGCTCTCATCTGAAGAAAAGCCAAACCAGCAGAACTCTGTGGGGGCATGAATACTTTTCCACAGCTCTGTATTTGAAACATCTGAGACAGGCTACAGAGGTTACTGGTCTCCAGTTACTGGTCAGCACACTGGGCGCTATGAGGTGGTTTAACGCCGTCCGGCAGTCAGGGTGCACTGAAAAAAATATAACCATGCTCAAACTAAAAAAAATGATGTCCAGATATCACATCTAAAATATTTGACTTCACTGAATCTAAAACATTATAAACAATATAAAACATTCATTATCAGCAACTGCTTTACTACTTACGTTTATCTTTGGACGAAATCCACCCAGGAAAATATCATGCCGTCAAGTGGTGCATCCGTTGCCAGCAGAGTAACATACCAAAAGAAAGAACTACTGGTCCGGTCCCGATTTAAAATACGCTCTGAATGTAATGCGCATGCGCGATTCACTTGACTCAAACTAAAAATATTAGCTGCAGGTCATGAAAAAAAAAACAATTTGAGAGAAATCAAAAACTTTGTTTTGAGTCATTTGGATATATATTTAGTTCAGTATAAATCAAATTTGATGTTTCTAAATGCAAAAAAAATGAGTTTTACTTTCAAATCAATAGTTTTATCTTGTTTTAAATTGCAGTTATTAGTTTGAATGAACAACAGCATGTAACACTTTTTTCAGGGTGGTTCTGCCGTCCTCCTGGGCCGCGCTGAGTGAGAGCAGAGCGTGTTGGGTTTGGACTGAGAGGGAAAAATGTTCTGGACGGGTGCGGCCTGCGGCGTCATGCAGCAGAAAGGATCTGATGTGAAGATGTATTATTCATCTCCGTATCTGTGCATCTTCTTCTGTTAGGGGCAGAGCTGCTCTCCTCTTTCCTTCATGGTTCTAATGAGCAGCAGCAGCTTCTAGGCTCACGTCTGCCTCCTCAAGGTTCCTCTGCTGCTGCTGCTGCTGCCTGGATACTAATCGGGGAGACGCTCCGACTTACAGCCTTCAGCAGGAAGAAAAAACAGCCCAGAAGATTCAGGAAGGAGAAAGTTCCTGAAAAGTATGAAAAGAGCCAACCAGAGGACACGTTTTACTGGGAAATCAGCCGGATGTAAAGTTTAGAGAGCTGACATAGTTCACTGACTGCTGTCAGAGTGTAGCTCAGGATTAAAGCGTCCAGGTAGCCGTTACACTAGGAGCGTTTCCAGCATCAGCCGTCCTGTCTCCATACATAATTAGTCCTTTACATGTGCAATATGGAAGAATTTTACCATCTAATGTTCATAACTATATATATATACATATATATATATATATGTATATATATGTATATATAGTTATTTCTGTTGCACACTTTCAACAAAAGGCAATCCAAGGTGTTTAACATTATTACCACAATGTGAAAACATAGAATCACTAAAAGAAATCATTAACGAACATTTATAAAGAAAAACAGAGAAACAATAAAAACAATAAAACAAAACATTTATAGCAATAATAGTATCAGTTACTTATAAGCAAGTCTAAATATGTACGTTTTTATTTTAGATTCAAAAGATTTCAGTGTCTCAGCAGTTTTGAATTCATCTGGCAATTTATATAAAAAGCTCCATAGGAAGTCTGTATAAACGCAACTAAAGATTTACACATTCGACTCAGAATTGTTGAATCTTTCTATAGTGGACCGATGGTCGAATGATCAGGCTGCTCGGGGGACGGCTTTACGCCGCAAAGACTTATGGGTAACGTGTTTGTGCTCCAAATGTAGTCGTGTTCTTTAGTTATCCTTTGACTTATGTTGTTGTCAGTGTTTGTGCAGTTTGTCCATCTTAGAGACGCCTGTCTGTCTTGTTTATGCGAGAGCTGCAAAGGAAACTGTTTCCTCGTGGTCGTGTGGTGCAAAGGATGCATCCAACCACAATTTACAGGCTGCATATAACTTCATATGACCGTATAAAGTCCGTAGTTCTGTGTGTGTTTAGCAAATAGCTCAAATGTATGATGCTTGTTTCACCTGCAAAGATTCAACCTTGAGATTTGTGCTCGAATCAGGCTCCGCATATCGATACATCGAATCTTTGACTATTCGGGGTCACTCCTGATCTGTTTAAATGATTCCACTACGGTTCTTTTTGCACCCCCATAGATCTGGGGTCTCATTTCTAAAGCTGCTTACGTTAGGAATTTATAGAAAAAAACGTGGCGTGAAAATGTGCGTAACTTTAAGCTCACTCAGGATCTTTCTTTGCGCACTTTTTGGACACGGAGGACACAGACAGCGCAGCAGGACGGATACCAGAATTATGAATTTAAGACACATTTTCAGACTTGTAGAGCGTTGCACACACAGATGAACACAACCAACACATAAACTTCTCCCCCGTCCCGTCGATAGGAACTGAGAATAAAAACCAGAATTTGATTAAAAATATGTTGCATTTAATTGTTATGTTCATATGTCTTCATATTTTATAGCAAATCCATGTATCTACAGTCTGACTGTCGCTATAAGAGAAAATAAAAACCTATAATAAAACTTTATATTTAATGTTCTTATTTGTTTCATCTCTTGTGCTGCTTTTATTATTATTTTTTTTTAATGTTTTTATTTTTTACTCTTGTCTTCTAACACATTTTTTTGTAACTATATTTTTGTTTTTTTATGTGAAACCTTTGGCTGAGTAAAGCTCTATATAGATCAACATTGATTGATTCAAATAAAACAGTTTTCTCTGCCTCTGTGTTGCCATGGTTACCATGAAACATCCCATATTAGTCGTCTTAAGTGGATGCAGAATATTCCCTAGACGCTTTGCATTGATCGTTTGTGGCAGAAAGTTGATTTGTGGGAGGCAGATATGATCCAGAAACAGCTGAGAACGTTTCTATAAAGAGTCTGATTTATAAAGAGGAAATTACGTCCAGCTGTGATCCTCCATGTTGGATGGATCAGAAACTTACTAGGCGTAAGTAAAAAACAGTTGCTGAGCTTAAGTACGGTTTTAGTGAGGATTCTACACAGAGATTTAGAAATGAGAACCCTGGCCCCAACGGGGGCTGGTGAAATCTTCAGCAATCTTCCGACCAGTTAATACCTATTCAATAGTATTTGCTTCTTTATTTAACATTTATGGTAAATAATATATCAATCTTAACAACTTGAAACCAAGTTGAAACTATTTCAAACCGCTTTAAACCGCCAGCTGGTTAGATACTGACTACGCTGTAAAAGCTGATGAACATCCCACTGGGAGATGAAGGCCTTAAACCAATCAGCAGCAGAGATGGTTAGCAGAGGACAGCTGGACCTGCTAACTCCTGGAAAACGAGCCACGAATAACGGGACTGACGACTGGTCCAACCAGATTACTTCATAGTTCACAAACGGAGGCAGTTAGAGGCGAACATGAATTGCCTGTGGCACACCTTTAACCAGGACAGCGGTTCTGTCAGCATAGCGAGCCTCACGCTGCTCTTCGTACGGCAGAGCATTAACATAATCTGTCCAGTTGATTATGTTTGTGCAGCAGAGACATAAAAGCCGGGCCGTGTGATTAGGTTCTGCAGGGCTGTCAGCCGAAGCTGGAGGAAAGGAGGAAAGCAATCAGCGGCACAGATTAAAATGTGCAGCAGCAAACGCTGCGGCCCGGCTCGTTACGGTGGCTCAGAAGACGACACATCGGCTAATAGAGCAGGCCGTCACCTTCTCAGGACGGCTTCCATTCAGCAGAACATCCAGCACTGTGGGGGGGGGGGGGGGGGGGGCGTCTGCATTCATCAGTATTCATCAGGTTTATGAAGAATGCTCCAACGACTGACGGTGAAAGCTTCTCCGTTATCATTAGCTTTCAGTAGCTGTGAGGAAGGGACCAGGCCGGAATATTCATGAGCCCACCCCCCCCATGGGGCGAGGGTACTAACGATGTAGCGGAGGCCATCTGTTCCTGCAGATCTGTGACCCATCAGAACCAGACTCCTCTGACAGCACAGCACACCATCCAAGGCCAGCATGAAAGCCCATAAAATAATCATCTTTTACTTTATGATCTGCTGTTCCAGAGTCATTCACACAATTAGTTTGCTTACTTCAGATCTGCCTTCAGTCGTTGCTGCTTGACACGGTTAATAGGACTTTACCAGGTTCTGAAGTTATTCACAGCGCCAAGCAGGGAGCTTGGTTTGGCTATGAGTTATTATTAATAACTACCAAAGGCAATTATTGAGAACACAAGTCATTTACATCCAATTACAAAGTTGGGACACAAACTGGTTATTAAGAAAATAATAATAATCTGTCTCAGCGACAGTTTATGAATTCCTGCCCGATGAGGTTTTACATTAAATACAGTAAATGAAGAAGAAACTTCAGCACCAATGTTCAATGATTAAAATCGTTCTATGTTTATAATAAACACAGATGCCTTCTCTCCAAACTATAAAAGTTCATTAACCTTTGGGGGATATTTGCTCGCAATAAAAACATTAACATGTGGTATCATTTATTAGCACAACCTGAACTGTTTGAATTTAAACCAGTTGTTTTACGTTAAAAATGTTTTCATTGCATATTAGAGCTTAAGCCACATAAATTAAAACAGTGTTTTTTTTTCATAGTGAAACCCACAAACATTTAAATATATATAATGAATGATTTTTATAATTTAGAATGAAAATATATACTGTTCTAATACTTTTGTGCAAATATAGCAAATGCAGCTGTATAAAATGATTCACTGTAAAACGAAGGAAACTCCTCTTTCATTTTTGTACTACTATTTACAAAGCACAGAGAATAAATAATAACTGGAATAATTTCACGGAAAATGTTTATTTTCAACTTGAAATTCTTGTTTTTGGTCATTTTTAGTAATATTTTCCCATCATTTGTTGTAAAAAGCATAAAATAAAATAAAATCTGTTGCATTTTATTCTGCGGTACAAGTATCAGCATTGGTACTCAGTAAGTACTCAGATCTAAGTATTGGTACGGTATCAGTTTGAAAACAGTGGTATCGTTGCATCCTTGGTGATTTAAAGCATCTTAACATGCGTCAGTAGTGAGTTACAGCCTGATGTAACAAAGAGAATCTGATTATTTTTCAAAATGAAACATCATTTAGACTTGGATAATAAAACAAACGTAAAAACTTGAATTTATTTCTTTATTTCTGTGCGGCCCGGTCCGGGGTTCTGTGCCTTACAGCAGCGAGCTCAGAGTGGGATGTGGTTCTGAATCACAACATCCGGATTAGATGTGAGGTTCTGCTATTATTCTTCATGCTTTCTGCTGTAATTTAAACCAGGATTATTTCTCGTGCCTGAAAGCATTTCACGCTCGCTGCTTTCTGCTTTGCTCTCTGTAATTTAAGTCGTGTCCACATGGCAGCACTGCAGCGGGAGGAAAATGATTGTTTTATCAGCTCTTCAGACCCTGAATAAAACTCACCTGCTGGATGCAAACTCAGATTTAGATCAGCTGGATCGTATATTCTAAGACCGTCACTCAAAACGTTCCTTCAGGGAAAAGTTGTCATAAAAAGGATCAAATAAAGTAATTTTTTTGTAGAACCACATGACTATAGAAGCGTAATGTTTTATGCAGCAGTTTTGTTCTAAAAAAGTAATTAGAACCTGACATTCATGTGGATTCATATAACGCCCATTATAAAAGGTGAATTATGTGAGCTACAGAGGACTCCAATAAACTCAGTGGGCAGAATCAGACTGATGAGAAGAACCGCCTTTCTTTTTAATCCGGACCTCCAGATCTGAGGTCTGAGCCAGACGTCCACCGTCCTGCACAGGAAGCTCAGATCCAGGACGAAGATCCATATCTCACAGTGAGATCCTCTTCTGGTTTAACCCATAAACACATGAATTTATGCTGACAATATGAAATCATCAAATCAAACGTTAGCAATACAACAGTGGCAGGTAGCGCGCTCTTTATACAGCATTAATAGTGAAAGCTATATATAATTGTTTCGATAAGACAAAAATCGAATAGAAATCTAGATTGTTAAAGATGGTGAAGATAATGCTGATTATTTTATTTTCATAAAACCGTCTTCTCTCCGGGTTCTCCTGATACTGCTGAAGGAAAGCAGCGGCTAAAACCGCGACATCCTCTTCTTCCTGTAAATGCGTCTTTAGATGGGAAAACTGACGTCTTCTCGGCTTTATTGCCAACTCGAAAATGACAAACAATTCCACCAGATTCGGAGCAGATGAGGTGATCAAGGCAGAGAATTATGGACTATCCAGACAAAACGCTCTAATCTTCCTACCAACGCATTGAGAGTTCCCTGAGTTACTCATAGGGACAAAACAGTTCCTCAAGAGGATGTTGATGACTTTTGGTCAGCAATAATATCTACGAGGAGCCTTCAGAAAGGCTTAATTATGGTTTGTCTGGTTATGACCCCTCACAACTTGACTTTTGACCTGGGGAGACGTATCGCGTTGGTAAGACGTATCGCGTCATTTCCTGTTTTGTGACTAACTCGTTTGTAGCAAGTCGGTGTTTCTCTCTCTCTTGAACTGATCTAACTTTCTCTGTCAATAAGTTTTTTCTGAGTTGCTTTAACACACAAACACATTAAAACGTTAATTTTCTTCACGGTTTGGGACTCCTTAAGCGTTTCACTGGTCTTTTTTGGGCTTGGTAAGGTACCGCTTGGTTAGCTTAGCTTCACGGCTAGCATGGCTTCGGCAGCTTTCTCTCTTGTCCCTCCATCTCTCTCTACACCTCCTCTTTCCTGCTCTCTCTGTCAGATGTTTAGTTACTCCTCCGCCTCATTTAGTGAAGTTGGTAGGTGTAATTGTGGCATGGTTCACAACGAGGGCCTGGGCAGGATTTGATCCCATGACTCCCAGGTGAAAGTCATGTGCGCTAACTAGTCAGCCAAAGGGAATCCCTGTGGCCAAGCAGCCGGGGCACGTTATCTATTGGAGCCACAGTGACAGGACCTCCACACTGTCCCCCTCTTATCACAAGCACATCCTCGTGCTCCCGTGCAGGGTGCCACCAATTTCGAATCCATGGACTTATTACCAGTCTCACATGGACCCTGCCAGCAACACCAAATGTGGCATGGTACACAACGAGGGCCTGGGCAGGATTTGATCCCACGACTCCCAGGTGAAAGTCATGTGCGCTAACCAGTCAGCCAAAGGGAATCCCTGTGGCCAAGCAGCAGGGGCACGTTATCTATCGGAGCCACAGTGACAGGACCTCCACACTGTCACATAATAAGTGCAGCATTTTTGTAGCTTTGGAGGCGAGGGTTTCTGAGCTAGAGGCCCGGCTCCGCGCTGTAGAACAGCCAGGCCCAGCAGTAGCTAGCGCGGAGTCAACTAGGACAGGACCTAGCCGTCCTTCAACAGCTCCCATGCAGCCGGGACCTCAGGCGAGCTGGGTGACTGTTCGTAGGAAGATTAGCGCCAGACCCCAGTCCGCGGCCAACCTCCAGCCCCTTTCTCTGAACAATAGGTTCGCCCCGCTCAGCGACGCACCCGCCGAGCAGGAGAGGCCGATTCTTGTAATTGGCAGCTCCATAGTTAGGAATGTGGCTCCAGAGACACGAAAGACCACCGTCAAATGCCTTCCAGGGGCCAGGGCTGCGGACATTAGGTCCCATCTGAAGCTTTTGGCCAAGGACAAACGGCGGTATAGCAGGATCGTTATCCATGCTGGTGGCAACGACACCCGGCGACGGCAGTCGGAGGTCACTAAAATTAGCGTAGCTTCGGTGTGTAGGGCTGCCAAAAAGATGTCTGACTCTGTAATTTTTTCTGGTCCCCTGCCTGATCGTACTAGCGATGACATGTACAGCCGTATGCTTTCGTTCCACCTTTGGTTGTCAAGGTGGTGTCCAGAAAACGATGTGGGCTACATTGATAACTGGGGGGCCTTCTGGGGAAAACCTGGACTGTTACGTAGAGACGGCATCCATCCCACCGAGGACGGAGCTTCGCTTCTTTCCAGGAACATTGATAGGGTTATCTCTAGTTCCCCAAAGCCGTGACAACCCAGAGTCCAGCTCAGGGAACCCAGAGTCCAGCTCAGGGAAACCAGAGTCCAGATCAGGGAACCCAGAGTCCAGGTCAAGGAACAGGGACTGCCACCCACCCACTACCCTATAGAGATAGTTTCCCGTCCACTACCCAAAACTAATGAATTAAAAGTTAATGCTACTAGAGCAAAGTATAAAAATCTCATAAAGATAAATAAAACTCGGACTGAACATAAAAACAAATCAATTAAATGTGGTTTACTAAACATAAGATCTCTCCCCTCAAAAACACTCTTAGTAAATGACTTAATTTGTGAAAATAATATTGATTTGTTTTGTCTTGCAGAGACATGGTTGCAGGAAGAGGACCATGTCACAATAAATGAGTCAACTCCCCCTAGCTACTTAAACTTTAGTGTCCCTCGAAGTACTGGTCGAGGAGGTGGAGTAGCAACTATCTTTCATTCCGATTTACTAATTAATCTCCAAAAAAATAATAGTTACAGTTCCTTTGAGCATCTAGTTTTTAGCTTTCCTCATACACATAACAAAGCAGTAAAGCCACTTTTGTTTGTGGTCTTATATCGTCCACCAGGACCTTATTCTCAATTTTTAGATCAGATTTCAGATTTTCTATCTGACTTAGTTTTAAACACTGATAAAGTCATTATAGTCGGAGACTTCAATATTCATGTTGATAATGAAAGTGATAGTCTAAATACAGCTTTTCACACTATCCTAGACTCAATAGGCTTTACTCAAAATGTGCAGGGACCAACACATTCTTGTCACCACACTTTAGATCTTGTGCTGACTTATGGCATTGACTGTGAAGAAATAACAGTCTTTCCACATAACCCTATCCTGTCTGATCATTTCCTTATCACTTTTAAACTTACTCTAATGGATCATATCAAACCTGAAAGAAAACTTCATTATACCAGAACGTTATCAGACAACGCTGTAGCAAATTTTAAAGAAGCTCTTCCAACTTTAATTTCCTCAGTTTATAAATGCAGAACAGAAAACAGTGATTTAACTCGTGACCCCTCACAACTTGACATTTTAGTTCATAGCGTTAATTCCTCCCTGCGTCGGGCAATAGACAAAGTTGCCCCCTTGAAAAGGAAGGTGGCTAGCCATAGAAGATTAACTCCCTGGTTTAATTTAGAGCTACGTACCCTAAAGCAGAATGTTAGAAAACTAGAGAGAAAATGGCGCTCCACGCATTTACATGATTCCTTTTTAATATGGAAAAATAGTTTATTGCTATATAAAAAGAGCCTTCACACAGCTAGAACAGCATATTATTCATCTTTAATCGAGGAGAATAAAAATAATCCTAGGTTTCTTTTTAATACAGTTGCCAAACTCACACAGGATCATAGCTCTATCGAGCCAACCATTCCCCAAGCTCTAAGCAGTGACGACTTCATGCAATTCTTTATAAATAAAATAGACTCCATAAAGAATAAGATAATTGGGAACCTTCCCAATATGCTTGCTTCCTCCTTAGTTAATGAGGCAGCCTCAAAAATGGTGGAACCTAATATATGCTTAAACTGCTTTAATGCAGCCGAACTTTGTGATGTACTAAAATTATTAGCTTCATCTAAACCTTCAACTTGCGTTTTAGACCCAATCCCAACTAAACTCTTAAAAGAAGTTTTCCCTCTGATCGCTGCTCCAATTTTAAATATAATGAATCTATCCTTAGTCAATGGATATGTACCACAGGAGTTTAAGATTGCTGTAATTAAACCTCTACTTAAGAAACCCTCTCTTGATCAAAACGACTTAATTAACTATAGACCGATATCTAATCTTCCCTTCTTATCTAAAATTCTTGAGAAAATAGTTGCACACCAGATATGTGAGCATTTAAACAATAATGAGCTGTTTGAGAAGTTTCAGTCAGGCTTTAGAGCTCATCATAGCACTGAAACAGCTCTGGTGAAGGTTACTAATGATATTCTCATAGCCTCAGACAATGGACTGGTGACCATTCTGGTCCTGTTAGATCTCAGTGCTGCCTTTGACACTGTTGACCACAATATTCTCATAGAAAGGCTTCAAAGTGTCGGTATAATAGGAACAGCACTAGGTTGGTTTAAATCTTATTTGTCTAACAGATTTCAGTTTGTTCAGGTAAACAATAGATCTTCCTCAACCTCAATAGTTACTTGCGGAGTACCACAGGGTTCAGTGCTTGGGCCGATTCTCTTTACTATATATATGCTTCCTATTGGTAAAATAATTAGGCAGCATGGGATAAAATTCCATAGTTACGCAGATGATACACAGCTATATCTATCCATAAATCCTGATGAATCCAATCAGTTAGGTAGACTACAGGCATGTCTGGAAGACATAAAAACTTGGATGACTCTAAACTTCTTGCTTCTAAATTCTGATAAAACAGAAGTTGTCGTCTTTGGACCAGAAGCTCTGAAAAAGAAACTACTTAGTCAGCCCCTTCACCTGGACGGCATTAAATTAGCCTCCAGTAATAAAGCAAAAAACCTCGGTGTCATTTTTGACCAAGATATGTCATTTAGATCTCACATTAAAGAAGTCTGTAGGATTTCCTTTTTTCACCTTAGGAATATTGCAAAAATTAGAACCATCCTGTCCAGGAATGATGCTGAAAAACTAGTCCATGCCTTTGTTACTTCAAGGCTGGATTACTGTAACTGTCTATTATCAGGTAGTCCACAGAATACAATTAAAAGTCTTCAGTTAGTTCAAAATGCTGCTGCTAGGATTCTGATGAATATTAAAAGAAGAGATCACATTTCCCCTGTTTTAGCTTCTCTTCACTGGCTCCCAGTAAAATCTAGAATAGAATTCAAGATCCTCCTTCTGACATATAAAGCCCTTAATAATCTAGCTCCATCATACATAAGAGACCTGATTGTTCCATATGTTCCTAACAGAGACCTTCGCTCTCAGACTGCAGGTTTACTGGTAGTTCCTAGGATTTCTAAAAGTAGAATGGGTGGCAGATCTTTCAGCTATCAGGCTCCCCTCCTATGGAACCGGCTCCCAGGGTTGGTTCGTGAAGCAGACAATTTGTCTATCTTTAAAACTAGGCTAAAAACTTTCCTCTTTGACAAAGCTTACAGTTAGAGATATGTTTATAGGTAGTTAGAGTCAGGTCAGACAGGTAGATAGGAAGAGACAGGTTAATGTTAGTAGTCAGGCAGAGTGTCAAAAGTTAGGAAGAGATAGGAAGAGGTAGAGTAGCTAGGTAGAGATAGATTAATGTAAGCCAGGTAAAGATCCGGAGCCGGTCGCGGCTTACCGCCGCGGAAGAAATGCGCCCCACAGGGGCCAGCCAGCGCCGGAGAGAGGTCCCTCAAGGGGATCCTCCCGCACAGTGCGGCCGCCCATTACCTGCCGGGTTGAATCCCCTGGGCAGACTGTGCGGACCCCACCCGTTTATCTCTTAAACGTTTCTCGCCCTCTTCAACTCTGTCCTCTCAGTTCTGTCTATTTTTCCTTAAGATAGTTGTCGACTATCGGTCTCGTGCCGGTATTTAGCCTTAGATGGAGTTTACCACCCACTTTGGGCTGCATTCTCAAACAACCCGACTCCGAGAAGACCCCGGCATGACGGGGGCCGTTACCGGCCCTACACCGTCCACGGGTCAGGAGGACTCAGACAGAGTGTTGGTAGCCAGGTCTCCTAGTAGCTAGGAGACAGGTTAATGTTAGTAGCTATGCTGCTTTAGGCTAGGCTGTTGGAGGACATTATTAGGGTCTGTTCCTACTTTCTCTCCTACTTCTCCCCAACTGCATGATGTGCTGTCAATTCAAGCACTAACCTGTTTTCTATTATAGTAGGTGCTCCGGATTAGCCCTGCTTGACGACCCTGACTAAGATGGCATTGCAGTGACGGAAAATTCTCCACGTCCTGCAACAAACTTCTGCATCAGTTCTATTGCTCTTTCTGTGTCTCTGTTCTGTATTCTCCAAGCCACAGACGGTCGCGGCAGATAACCGCTTGTGCTGAGCCTGGTTCTGCCGGAGGTTTCTTCCTGTTAAAAGGGAGTTTTTCCTTCCCACTGTCGCTGCATGCTTGCTCAGTATGAGGGATTGCTGAGAATTCCACGACGCAATCTTCTGTGGTTCTGTAATTTCTACACTAAACATTGTATTGTAATAACTCTTTTTGTAAAGTGCCTTGAGATGACATCTGTTGTGAAATGGCGCTATATAAATAAACTGAATTGAATTGAATTGAAATGTATGCGATTTCTAGTCCCTCTGTGAGGCAGAGGCTGATGTCTGGGTTCCTACAGACTCCGTTAGATCATCAGATGACTGAAACTTTGCTTCATCGCTTCCAAAGACAGCTTATCACTGTCAGGGAACATCATACATGTGCAGTAGTGAACAAAAATGGATTAAAAGTGTTTCTGGGAATGAGAAACATGAGGAGATGAAGAGCGCTGATGGTGGCCCAGCAGGAGGCGTCGGAGACGCCCTGCAGAGCCCAGAGGAGACGGAGATGAAACACGTCTGACAGCCATGATGGATGAATTACAGAGAGTGGAGTTCTGTTAAAGGAAAGCTGATGTGACTGAAACAGCTGCAAGGATCGTCAGACTGAAGAGGATCAAATATTAATTGGACTCAAAGCTTTTCAGAAGTTTCTTTTCTCCACATCAGCAGATTGAATTCAGCTCCTGAAACGGTTGATGAGTCAAAGTTTTCCCTCAGCTGCAGGTCTGAGGCTCGGGAGCTGAAACAATTTTCATCTCATTCACACAAGCTGCTGCTGGAATAAAGAATCGCTGCTCCCTTCAGGCTGTTTGGCTACAAACTGATGACTTAAATTGATCTTCTGAATCAATCGGATGGTGGCAGACGGCTGGATGCAAAGAAATCCTTCAGTCTTTGTGTCGGAGCCGCTCAGGAAAGTTTAAATGAAGGTATATTTTAATTTCTTTTAGAGGTCCAATGAGACGAAGATTTCTTCCTCACAGAGAGAGAGATTTAAAACCCCTCCCCTTCTGATGATGAGGAGCAGAACTGATCAGGATCTCCTGAGTGTGGGTGAAGGTCGGATGGAGCAGTCTAGAGGGTGGAGCTTTGGTTCTTTGGTTCCACCTGAAGCTCCAGTCCAGCGCCTGGTTCAATCTGAAGCTAACACCGTCTTCATCAGGATCCACCGCCTTCTCTCTATGCCATCCCATAATACCTGCCAGGAAACTGAAGCAGTAACAGGAGAACAGGACCTGCTGCTGCATCACTGAAACATGGCTGGCTGCCTTTTACAGGGCGATGTGGCGAGAAGACGAGTTTTACCATCACAACAAATATGATAACCATGAATGAGAATATTCACAGGCCCATTACAATAAATGTGTTTATAACATATTTATTTCCATTTAATTCCCCCATAAACCTGCTGGATTCTTCATTAGACGGTCCAGTTTGTACGGTTCTGAACTACGCTGCTCAGCAAAAAATAAAATGAACACTAAAATAACCCAGCCAAGATCTGAATGAGCTAAAATGAGACGCTGCTGTTTAGAACTGTTGCTGCTCTGCACCAGTCGCCTCAGCTAAAACAAAACTCCTTCAAACATCTGATTTTTCTAATATTTCTTTTCTAATTAATGCTGCAGATTAATCAAATGATATCCGTCCTGAAAATTGCTTTAACTTTCAGTTTCAGCGAGTCTGCCAGATGAGAAAAGTACCTTTTAATTAAAAAGCTCATTGAGAAGCGACGGATTGGCCGATAGCATCACTACCTTCTCCGCTGACCTCAATTTGGCTGTGCTCACCTCTGCAAATGAGTCTGGAGAAGCTGTCTGCGCGTGGAAAGTCACTTTGTTTGAACCCGTCAGATTAATTCATTAAATCCGGCCCCGACTTTTCCTTTCCTAATGGTCCAGGAGCTGGAGTCGGTTAATAGGCTGGTATGGAAGACCTGAGCAGGTTGGGTTGTTTTTCTGCAGGATAACCGCTCTAGTTCTAGGATTCACTGCAGACTTTCTGTTCATTTTTTCATCTTAAAGCCCTTAAATGTTTATGAAAACATTGATATTAAAGAATGAGCAGCTCTTTGACTTTGTAGAGCAAGAAAAAGAAGATGATGAGATGGGAGTTCAGAGCGTGTCGGAGGTGATTTGTTGATGTCTGCAGTAGTTCTGTCTAACCGACCACTGTAAAACACAGACACGTCCAAACCAGGACGAAACCCAGAGGACGGCCCAGGACACACTGGGAGAAAGATGTTTGCTGGGAACGCGTTGGTATTCCCCTAGAGGAGTTGAAGGAGGTGGATGGAGAAAGGGAAGTCTGGGTATCTCTGTCACTCTGGAAAAATCCAGCCGGAAAATCTTATCAAAATCTAACAATTAAATTGCTCTAACAAAAAAGATATTATTAAATCAGACATACATTTAAAAATAATCTTATATGCATAATTCAGAGTCAGAGCAATGCTGCTGCTGCTGCTTTGGTGATGTTCCTCTATAAATTGTTTCTTGATGCAGATAAAGTAATCCTGAACATGGAAGATGCCTTATACCACTGCAGAGATCACCACAATGACTTGGTCACCATCACCAACCATCTTAGAGCAGCGCTGCTTTACTTAGAAGCACAAACCAACCCTGATGCTGATTAGCGAGCATAGTGGAGGCCGATCAGCAGGACAAAACCCCAATCATCAGCAGAGAGAGACGTAGCATGCTGACCTTTTAACCATCCTCTCTCAGCTTCCTCTCTACCTGCCGCATCCAGACGACCCCGTTTTTAAAATGAGTAATGAAACCCTGGATCCTCCATCTCTGCCTTAACCTCCTGAGGATTGTTTGCTGAGATTACAGCGTTCACAGATGAACCTTGTTCTTCCTGCAGCCAGAAGGCTTCTGCTGATACTCAGTGTCCTGAATAACCGCTGGAGCAGAGCGCTGCTTCCCGTGCTTCATGTGACAGAAATGTCAAGTGGTCCTGGCTCCACATTCACAGCTTTGTCACACGTTATCTATCACGTTCAGCGTTTAGGGTGTTTATTGGAATATTTCCCTCTGCAGATCCATCATAGAAAGGTTTCCTCTGCTGAACTGCTCAGTAAAACGTTATTTTCTGCAGATACATGTTGATGTTAAATGGATTAATATGTCTGACATGAAGGAAACGCTTATTGAGAAGTGAACCTGCTGATATATGAACTTAGAACTGAGTCCTGTGAGCTCATCTTTGCTTTACCCAAAGGAGTAAAAATAGGCTTAATTCAGATAACATGTTAAAAAATAATATGCCAATTTTCCAGCGCAAGCTTTAAAATTCAGTTTCTAAAATCCTCAGAACAATATCTGTCACTATTTAACAATTCAGAGTGAATTTCCCTTAAAGCTAAAATCACATGGTGCTGTCTCAAAGGAAAATAGTGAAAGTTGGAGCACTTCATGTGTTTGAAGGCAGAGAAGAAATGCTTTGCATGTTCTGACAGGTTGGCAGGTAAGATGCAGTATTTAGTATCTGATGGATTCATGGTGCTGCTTTGTATCCAGGGAGCCCTCCAGCATGCTGCTGTCAAACACAACACACTGTTTTGGCATCTAGTTGAAGCTTTCTCCACCATTCTGTGGGGAAACAGCCTGGAGGAACTGGATTTAGGAAACATTCAGAACCCCGTTACACAACCAGTACAGCACAGAGATAGTCGGCCGGTCAATCAGGACAAAAAAACCTAAATCAGATCATAATTAATAAGGTGAACGCTCCTTCCATACGGTTGAACTGACTGGAAGGTTTCAGCAGCATTTTAGCCTCTGCTTACTTTGTGCTAACATGAAACCTTTGCTGTGTGAGAGGTTTTTGGTTATATGTATTTGGTATTACATTTATTTTGCCAATTTGATGGCAATATTTATAGTCATTCAGCCATTTTGCAGCAGCGTTTGAACTTTTACTGTATTTATTTCGCATATTAGCACTCAGAAGGTCTAATAAACGGGAATGCTCTGACCTGAACCGACCAAACATGCTAATGCTAACGTTGGGACAAACATTTATGGCTAATTGCTCGGCTCTCTGTCTCATTAAAAATGTGCTAAAATTTATATCCTACCAGAAAAGCAGAGAACAGGGTAATACATCGATCAAAACAAGCTGGCCAGAGCTAACCGGTTATGCTAATGCTAACGTTTGTATGCTACAGTTAGCTGCATTGATGGATTTTTGTTAAAGTTGGTTAAAATGCAATAAAAATTTAACCTTTAGTACAGAAAAGTACATATTGTACAGAACACCGGTCAAATGGACCATAGAACTCTACAATTCATATAATCAATATCCTCTCTTGATACAGTAAAAGCAGAGTGCAGATGTCATATGTTACACATCAAAAAATGAAAAAGATCCAAGTGATTGAAGCTGAGAAAGGACAAAGCTCCAACGCTAATGTTGTGAAATGTATAACTAACTAGTAGCCGTTGTAGTCTGGATTAAATGTTTTAGAATGCTTCTGTTCAGTAAATGTAGAGTTTTACATTACAACAAACCAGGAAGGCCTGTAGCCTGAGCTGACTGAGCAAGCTGGTGCTAAAGGCAGAATGCTAACTTTAGAATTAGCGTTCAAAGCTAATTCTTCTTTTTTATATCGTAATACAGAAGTGATTTCATAACAGCACAGATAAACTAGTGTTTACAACCAAAATGTGCTGCACTAGTACTGTTAATGCAAACATTGGGATGCTAGCATTAGCATTGTTGCTATAAGGCAGTTTAGAGATAATTAAATGTGCAGGCTTCATATTGTAAAAGTATTGTACACAGTTAACCCCTGATTGGCCATTTTTGGCAACAATGCTTGTTGGCATTTGTTAGCCTAGCATGCTAACATAAGCATGCTAATGCTAACATCATACAGAGCTAGTTTTTGTCACTTGTTAGGAGTAAAACTTCTCATCTTCACTGTCAGAGCCACAGGATTCAAGAGTTTATGAGGAAAAAGTAGTTGCTAAGAACATTGTCGCGCCGTCTGTGTTAAAAACTGTGAAGTAAAGAGGATTTAATTCTGCTTCCAATGTGTAATTCACCCATGAATAAAGTGTGGCTAAATAGGATTAAATATTTTAGATCTACTGATAAAGGGAGAAGAGATACATTTAGGCAGCCAAGCCTTTCACAGTGATTTACAGCAATAAATGAAACTAGTCACTCTGAGATTTAGATTAAATATGTTATCAGCAGGGCAGCTTAATAAGACATAAAAATGCCAAATTATGACTCATTGTTTGTGTATGTGTGTGCAGCCTTTCTTCATGCACTTCTTGTCTATCTGTGCGGGCAACTTATTTTAAATCAAATGTAATGACTTTTATTTGCATACAACCAGGGTAAATAAGCCAAATGTTTTCCTTTATTTAATAATTCTTTGAATATGACTGCAAACCTTCAGCAAACTGCAGCTTGTAAAATCATGAGAACTGATGCTGGTGTTCCCAAAACGCTCCGACGGAGGTTTTAGTGACGGTCTGACTATTCCCAGCTCTCCCTGGAAGAATCCAGCTACAAGCAGGAGGACAATGAGCTGAAAAAGGCTGCAGCTGATCATCTTTACAAATAGTTCTTCTCCTATAACCGATCCAACGCTTTAATTGGCCAGCGACTGGGAAGCTGAAGTTGTGCAGCAGGATAGCAGAGCGTGTAAATGTGGCTCCGGGATATTTGTCTTAGACTGTTGCTCCCAATTATCAGGCTCATAAAGTAGAGCCATGGGTACACAGAGGAGTTTTCAGCTGCTCCAGGCTCTCCTACTGAGGCAGATGTGTTCCTAACCAAGGTTTTAATAGATTTAACATTTTCATTAGTTTTAGTTTTTATTTAGCTTCGACTTAAGATTTTCAATTCTATTTTAGTTTTTACGATTTGTTAGGTAGTTTAGTTTAGTTTAAGTTTTTTGTAAATGCTTAGTTTTAGTTTATATTTTATTAGTTTCAGTTTTAGTTTTAGTCTTTTTTTTCTGGGATAAACAATTTGTGTACCGGGGCAAATATAAAAAAATGTAAGAAATGTAAAACAAAATCTCAGAAAATCATTATGCTTTTTAAAAAAAATTATTGACATGGTCCCGATTAAGAACCATACAAATGCAAATATAAAACATATATGGCAGAGTAACATTCAAAGTTCTGTAAACACAATAACAGCAGCTGTGCATTAAAAAGCCCAACAAATAATGCTAAAGTTCTATAAAAACACTGAGATGCAACTCAACAAAACTAAAGCCAAGCTACCAGGAGTACCATGATACCCCGCGGTTGATGGGCTGACCGTGGCACAGGAGTTGTGAGTTAGTCTTGTAATCAAAGGGTTGCCGGTTTGAGCCATGGCCCTGACTGGCCGTTGTGTCTTTGGGCAAGACACATTTCAACATTACTGGTGGTGGACAAAGGGGCGTGCCTCTGTCAAGCTGTGGCTACAACGTAGCTTACTTTTACCAGTGCGTGAATGACTGAATGTAGTATAAAGTGCTTTGGGTTCGGTGGGGACTAAGTGAAGAGCTATACAAAAACAGACCATTTGCTTTTGATCATTTTCCACATAATTTAGCAGTGAAATATCCCAAATTGGACTCTGGCATTTTCTATCAACCTTCGCTGACATGATGCTAGGCAGACCGCAGCAACACAGATGATTGACATGTTGGGATAATGCAGTACAGCCGGTAAAAACCACCAACAACCAGTAAAAACCACCAACAACCAGTAAAAACCACCATCAATCAGTAAAAACCACCAACATCCAGTGAAAACCACAAACAACCAATAAAAAACACCAACAGCCAGTAAAAACCACCAACAGCCAGTAAAAACCACCAACAGCCAGTAAAAACCACCAACAACCAGTAAAAACCACCAACAACCAGTAAAAACCACAAACAACCAATAAAAACCACCAACAACCAGTAAAAACCACCAACAGCCAGTAAAAACCACCAACAACCAGTAAAAACCACAAACAACCAATAAAAAACACCAACAGCCAGTATCAATGTCCTTGCTCACGACAGGCGGGCAAAAGTATGAGACGGCCCCTAGCCCCAAGGTGGCACTCCTGTTTGGTTCCTCATTAGTCAGGATGCATAAACGTAACTGCGAAACAAAGAAAAGGGGCACAATGTTAGGCAGTATCAATCCATTTAACAACAAAAATCAAAACAATTCTAAATATAAATCGAAACATGTACTCTTCCCTTAAATGAGTCAGGCATCCACAGCGTTAACCTCAAAATCAAGTTCAGTCACTCTTTGCTCAGCACCACAGTGACCCTTTAAGAGGTTATACAAAAGAACAAATCAGTAGTAATCAACCATAATATAAAACAACAAAGGGAAAATATTGTATTCAATAATGATTCTAATGATTAGACATGTTAAAAATCAAGACTAAAAATCTAAAATTCTGTCATCCCCCTTTTTCATTCTTAACTAACAACTAAGTATGAAAAACTTAAGAACAAAACAAATATCAAAACTTAACTGAATAAAGGACTAAAGCTAAAACAAAACATTACTGTAAATGAAATTGATTTGAATAAATGAAATGGAATAATAAATGAATAATACAAATTTAAAATGTTACTGAAAAATGTAAAAAACAAAAACAAACTACAACAAAAACAAATTTAATTGAAAAATGATTGAATGAAGAGTAATGTCGGAAAAAAACAAACATAAAAATGAAAAATCAAATCAAACCCCTCTTTTCTCTGTCATCTCTGGGATGAATCCGCTAAACCTCCTTAGAAAAATATAATACATCAATCACAGGGAAAAAAACATCAGACAACCTAATTCACAAAGTGATTTAAAGGAAGTCGTCATACACCTGTAAACTAATTAATTATATAACTCGAGGTCATTCAGCAAGTCCATACCTATTTCATCTTCAAACAGTTCTTCTTTCCCATCTCCATCTCGTCGAATCGAGTCTGCATCAGGCCCGTAGGTGACCTCTGCATCATTTCAGCTCAGGTGACCTCTCGTCCCTGCTGCAGAGTCCAAACGACGCCCCCTATCAAAAAACAGAACACAAAAATTATCAAAATCACAATATCACAGTCGTTATTGCTCTGGATCCCCAGAGCGTTGACAAATGTGTCTCCTTCTCCATGTCTTCACGTCCCATGATTCGATGATTAGTGAGGAGAAAGAAAAATGTTGAATCACAGTTTTTCAAATCAAGTTTTGTGTCAGAGTCTACTTCTCTCAGTTTTTCTGCTTGAGCAGTGGTAGGTTTGTCCAAAATCGATCCAGTCACTCTTTCAAGTGGCTCTCTCAGTGACTTTGACATCGGTGAAGGTCACCAGAAGAACTTGAAAAGGCCCTTGCCATTTTTTAGTTCTCCAGTGTTTTCGCCTCAGATCCCCGATCAAAAGATCCTAGGTTACCCAGTCTCCAGGTCTGATCGGATGGAGTGGTCCCGCTGTCACTTGTTGGTGCACCTGGTTAAGAGTCTCAGAGAGATTTTTGCAGTGAGAAATCATTACATCATCACATAGGTCTGTAGAGAGGTGTGGTCTTGCAGGTGGGCTTAACCCCACCTCAGGAGGTCTGCCAAAAGAAATCTCAAAAGGACTCAGGTTGTTTTTGGCTCTTTTTCTCATTCTCATGTAAAACAAAGCCAGAGGCAAAGCTCTGACCCAAGACAGTCCTGTTTCTTCACAACACTTAGAAAGCTTAGCTTCTAAAGTGCCGTTTTCACGTTCGACAGAAAACCACACCCCCTCTCCTGTTTTACAACTGGCTTTTTCCCATGCTGTTATCTCAGAAGAGGTGGCAAAACTTTGCATAGCAGTTAAATCAGACATGTCAGGTAATTCATCTATCTGCTCAATCGCAGCACAGGTAGTCATCACCGGTTGAACTGCGGCAGCTTTGGCGGCAGCATCAGCCCTGGCATTTCCAAGACTCACAGCATCCTTGGACATTGTTTGAGCAGCACAATTCACAACAGCAATTTTGGATGGCAACAAAATCGCATCAAGGAGGTCAGCAACCTGTGATGCATTCAAAATCGGCTTACCATCAGACTTCAAGAACCTTCTGTGTCTCCACAGAGCTCCAAAATGGTGGACCACGCCCACCGCATAGCTGCTGTCACTGTATATGGTAACTGCTTTATCTTTAGCCAGCTCACAGGCCTTCGTCAACGCAACCAACTCTGCCGTCTGGGCAGAAAAATGAGACGGAAGGCTTACTGCACACAAAGTACAATGGTCAGAACAAACAGAATAACCCACTCTGCTTTTACCCCTGGCATCTCTGAAAGCTGTGCTTTCAACGTAGAGAATCATGTCTGGATTCTCCAGTGGGGTGTCTGACAAATCAAGACGAGGTTTACACAGTACCTCAAATTCCCTTTGGCAGTCTTGGAGGTCTCCATCATCCCCTGTGGGTTGCAACCTGGCAGGATTGAGATTATCACATCTCACCTCATCAACCATTTGAATAAATGGTTTACCTGTGTCTGGCCAAGCCAGAACGGGGGGGCTTTGCAGAGCTTCCTTAAGCTCCTCAAATGACCGCAAAGCCTCAGGGGTCCACTGGACAGCATCAGAGGCTGTCATATTCCTGCCATGAATCAAATCAGAGAGTGGTTTTTCCAACACTGCGTAGTCCAGAATGAAATTCCGGCAATACGACGTCCAACCCAAGAAAGACACCATCTGTTCCTTGGTTACTGGTCTCTGCAACCGCTGAATAGCAGCAACTCTTTCGGAAAAAAGAAATTTCGACCCCTTGGAAACCACATGACCCCTAAAAATGACCTCTGATTTTGCAAACTGCAGCTTCGATAAGCTGGCTTTGTGCCCACAAGCATGCAAATGCTTCAACAACTTAGCAGTGTCTCTCTCACACTGCTCCTTAGACGGAGAAGAAATCATCAGACCATCAACAAACTGTATCAGGGCGGAGCCAAGTGACAGCTCAAGCCCTTCCAAGCTCTCCTTTAATGCCGTGTTAAAAATGGTGGGAGCTTCAACGTAGCTTTGTGGAAGTCTAGTGAAGGTGAACATTTTCCCTTCAAACTCAAAAGCAAACCAAAACTGGCTGTCAGGGTCCACAGGAGCACTGAAGAAAGCATTACTGAGGTCCACCACTGAGAAATAAGTAGCTGAAGGGGGCACTTGCGCTAGCACAGTGCACGGATTTGGGAAACCTGATGCCCTCGGCATCACAGCAGCATTTACACGTTTCAAATCCTGCACAAAACTCCATTCCTCCCCTTTTTCACTGATTTCCTTCAGTGGAAAAATCGGACTACGAACAGGTGAATCAGTACATTCAACAATGATTCCTGCTTTTAACAGCGAATCGAACACTGGTTTGATCTCACGCTCGGCTTCTGGTTTGTACAGGTCAAAAAGAAGATTTTGGTGTTATTTTAATGGGTGTACAACATTACAAACAACATTTTCATCTATAACATCACTAAAATCTGATTGATTGTCACTTTCAGAATGTGTTCCATCATCACATTCAGATATTTCATCACTTTCAAAGTGAACATGTGTGTCTGTGTGTGTTTGTGTGTGCGTCAGACCTCTAAATCCAAAAGCTGGTGAAACGGAGAAATCTCCTTCCCGTTCAGAAGTGGAGGTCTGCCTCTCTGATCAGTCAGCATGTTCAGCTTGTTGACGTCCTCTGCGTGGACCACGACTCCGTTTCCTAGGACATTGGTCTCGCCAGTGGCCACGCCCCCCACAGGAAAAACAACGGTCATCGTCACCTGAATCTCCGTTGTAGTCCCTGTTGTAGTTGTTTTGATGGTGCCGTCTGTCTGGGGAAAAATGGCGGCGACGTCGGTTTGAGTTCATCTGCTGTTGTCTGCCTCCTCTCCGGTATTCTCGAGGACCTGTAGGCTGACGTCGGGGCGGTCCACTCCTGTAATTATTCAGTCTCATAATCTGAAGGTCGTGAGTTCGGGCCCCACGTTGGGCGCCAAGAATGTAATGGCATTTAAGACTCTTAATAAAGATGAGAGAGATTCCTTTAAGCGTTTGGAGGTTTTAATAAAAGTTGAATTGATCATACAGGAGAACAGCACAGATCACAGTGAATGCTGAATGCTGCCCCCCTCCTACCTACTACCCAACTACCTACTTACCCTCTAACAAGCTCATATGAAAATAAGTATTTATAAAGTTCAGCAACCTTGCCTCTATCAATTTGAAGACACAACTATTAACCTCAGGGTGGGGATATCTCCGGATGAAGACATCTGGCTCTTTAGCTGTGAATAAGTGACTTTTGACATATACAAAACAATGGCAATAGCTTGGGTTATATGTAACACAATAAGAGAAACTCTCAAAACTAAGTTTGTAAGAAGAATCAGTATTTTCTCAGGCAGTGATGTCTTCTCTAACCTCGAACTCAATACCCGTTGTCTGGCTCCTCTGCTCTCAGTGTTAATAATACTAAAAGATTAATCATAATAATACATTTTTCGATCACAATATATATACATATTTATCCTCCCAGCTGTCATTCTTGGTGCAAAACTCCAAACTTATAAAGTGTCTGGTTTGAGATGAACCCAAGCTGTGCAGATCTGCTGGTTCTGGTCCGACTGAACTGATAAAAGCTCTACATATAGACAACTAGCCGGGCTTGTTTGCAGATAGTTTAAAGTTGTATTTTCCTTCTGTTTTTGATAAAACTATTCCTTCCTCTGGTGTCGACAGGACATTGGACCCATTGGACCAGACAGGAACTGGAAGGGGATTGGCATCTCTCTGCTGGTCATCTTGGTCGTGCTTTCTCTCATCGGACTTTCCATCGTTCTTCTGTCCAAGGGTGAGTCAGGGGTGGATCTTCTCTGAGGTGAAACCAGAAAATTCTGGTGGGAACAGAAGCCCAATTCAGACTGCATGAAGGTCCGATCAGGTTCTGAAGCCAGACGTTCCGGTCGTTGTATTTTATATGTGGTAGTGGTTGATGGTTTTTTAAATCAAGCAATAAACATTTAATAAGGAAAGTCATTGAAAAGAAAAATGATCACAACAGCCATTACTTCATCCAACAGGGGCAGAACATGGCTCTGATGATGATTTTGTGCCTGTGGGTGGGGGGTGGGGGGGGTAATGCACATAATTATGCATCAGAAGCTGACAGATGTTTGATATCTCTGCCTCTGCTGTCTGCAAAAGACTGAGTGGCTTAAACGTACCAGAATAGCTCCCACGACTACACCAGCCTTGTTTTAACCTTTTTCAACCAAACGTTACTCTATCAACTGCATATTGTCTAAATTACCGAGCTAACAGAGGTAAACAGAGCTAACATGAGAGTTCGGACTTCAGACGTTAATTCTAATGCAGCGCAATGGAATGATCTCCAGATCAAACTCCACTTCCCAAAAGTTATAAACTGCCTCCAGAGGCCAGTTAAGTTACAAAAAGATATTCAACGAAAATAGTCGTGCTGCGAAGTCATTTTTTGCTCAGTTGAGCCTTTCTGTTGCTGTGTGGAGAAGCTGTGGCAGACCGCTACCTCCACTCCTAAACATCACTCTCTTCTCATCCGGCACGCAAGCACTGCAATCTCATGAGTAAACACAGGTTTTTGATAAGTTTTTCTTTTTCCCCAAAGACAAATATATTTTTTTAAGTATTTGTTCGTAATAATTATTTGTAAAAAAAAAAAACACCTTATTTGTGCCTTTGCACAGGGGTTCTGCTCCACCCCTAATTTTAGATTTACGTTTGCTCCTCAATTTACTACAATTGTTGTCTCTTTCCTCCCCACAGATGGTTCAGGTAACATTTCTGGCTCCCCGCTGACCCTGGATGACCTCTTCCAGAGGAACTTTCAGATCCATGATCCGGATGCAAAGTGGATCAGTGGTGAGTTTATCCAGGTACCAAGATGGCCGCCACAAACATTAGAATAAAGCAGAGACAAACAGGAGCGTGATGCGTGAAAGGGGGAATGTTGGGGAACATCCTCCGTCAGCATGGCTTCATCTGTTAAATAGGTAACAGGGCACGTTCATCAGAAGATCTGAATGAACAGAAGTTTCAGAGTTTTATTTCATGTTTCTGGTCATTCATGCTGCCACTGCAGAAAGCTGCAACACTTCACACATCATGCATGTTTTTCACAGAGGTACCGTAAATCCCCCCAGAGGCTGGTTGGACTGTTGGCTACAGTAACGATGCCTTTCAGACAATATGCAGAGAAAACAATAACTGCTAGTGAAGGCGTCTTCTGCTGCTGCATCAGGAAACTATCAGATCTGTTGGTTGTTCGGGTCTCTGGTGTTTACAATGCATCATTCAGAGTTCACCAGTATGTCCTCTAGGTGTCACCAAAAAGCTGTTGAATGTAGAAACACGAGAAGATTTGGAGCTGTGGGCGGTTCCACAATCACTTCATCGCTTCGTTACCCGAACCTGCTTTAAATGTTCACCAGTCCTCCGTAGTGAGGCTGTTGGGGTTTATTATCATGGTTCCAGCTAGCAGCTAGCTTGGTGGAGCCGGTGTTCTGACAAAACAGCATACCCGTCAGATTGACATACCTTTGGTTAATGCGCAGCAGGGAAATGCGTACTTTTTCCTTTTGGTGTGTAAGATCAGTTCAAGTCCAGTTAAAAAAATATATACATATATTAGGTTTAGGCATTTAAAATAATTTATGTTTGTACTTCTGTAATCCTAGGGTTACAACATAAAACTTGTGGGTTGCTTAAAATTGGTTAGACAACTTACCTTACAGTATGCTATTCCAACAAAGTATGCTAGATCAGCATAGCAGCGGCGAGAACGGTCGCTGTCTTGTTGTCTCGCTATCTGTCTATCTGGAGCCTCTGCATATTTCTCTCACAGTCCAATCATGGATCTGCTCAGCTGGTCTATGAATGCGATAAATCTGACCTGTAGGAGGGTATGTTCTATGCTGTGAACATGGGGCAGATAATTCCTTATTACAGGAGGCAAATCTCCTGTCCTGATTGGCTCCTATTATATGGATATAAGCTGATAAGACTAGATAGAAACTTCTCCTGAAGGACTCCATGTGGCTCCAAATTGGTCTGGGTGAGTAAATGGTAATATTGGCTAAAAATAAGGTCCAGGTTGAGTCTGACCTTCTGAGTGGTTTAGCCAGAAATATTCCACTCTATGTGTGGTAGATCTATGTAACATTTTTTGGAAATAATGACTTGTTTTCATTATATTCTAATGTTTTCAGAGCTACCTGTAGCATTGACTCACAGATCTGTTCCTTCAGTTTATGAGTCACTGCAGTTTTTCATAAAGACAGAAATGAATATAAAACAGGGAAAGCAGCTTAGTTTTTACATGACAGGAGCTCTTCTGAGGATTTTGCCGCCTCTTGAACACCAGCGGCCCATCTGTCTTTCATGTTTATTTCCCCGTCATTATACTGTGGAGTGTTTGGAGTGTTTGCTGTGTGCAGGCCTCCTGGCTCAGACGGATGCCTCCCAGCTTATCCACTGACATTTACATGAGACTGGGAGCTGGAGACGGTTCAGATCTGTCAGATGCATTAATGGAGTCCAGGCCTCTGTGGACCCAGAGCTTGATTTCAGATTAGAATAGAGTTGTTGCAGTGATTGCAGTTACTGTGAGGCGTGATCCCGGTTCTGTCTGCTTCTGTTACGACACCAGAACTAAAGCGGAGACACGTTTTATTTTATCCCTCCCTCTAGACACGTACGGTTTAAAGCAAAGCCTGGTTGGTTTGCCTTTATGTGTTGGTTCTGCTGCATAACTCTGGTATAGAAGTGTAGAAAGAGATGTATCTCATCTTACAGAAGCATTACCAATTCATTTTATTCACAACATCTCAGGGCACGTTACAAGAAAACTCCTTTCAGTTCAGTCCTCCAAACCTTCCAGCCAGTTTAAACGTTTCCTATCTGATCCCAGCAGGTTGCATCGTGTCGTGAACTTGCAGCATTCAATCCTCCTGGACCAACATGTAGAGGAATCTGTCAGATTCTGCAGCCTTTCACGTGAAAACCTTTAAGGAATAATAGTTTCGCTCCTGCAGAACAAAAACCCAGAAACGTTGAACCTGATCCCAGTTCCATTAGAGCCAAATTATGCTTTCTAGGGATACATTGATACCGACATCGGGGCCGATACTGTTCTTATGTACCCTACTGGTATCAGTTAAAGTTAACCAATACTATAATGTGTAAACTGTGCAATAATTTCACAGAAAATGTTTCACTTGATATTTTATTTTTAAAGTCATTTTTATTAACTTTTTTAAAATCTAATTCACCATCATTTGTTGTGAAAAGCAAAGAAGATTTGGATTGATTTGTCTTCCAATTCATTGCATTTTTTTTGTGGTAGAAGTATTGGTATCGGTAAGTACTCTGATCCAAGTATCGGTACCATATCGGTTTGAAAAAATTGGTATCGTTTCATCCCTAGTGCTTTCATTTGTTGTGATTTATCAAACATCACCATGAGATAGAAAGCGTGTAAAGGCGCTGGAGACTGGAGGGTTATTAAAATAGTATTTGTGGAATCACACGTGTGTAAAATGTAGATTGATAAGTTACAGCATTTAAAAATCATTTTACCAAAAGCAACGTAAAATAATTTTTTCAGACATTTTTGAGACAGTAAGTAGTAATATAAAATGTGTAAATTTTTTCTGTAACCTGCCCAACACTGATTAATACTGCAGTGACACTTCTGCTTATTGGATGCTGGAGCTGACTGAAGACCAGGCAGTGGCAGCATCAGGATGGGGGGGCAGATGTAGATTCCTAACAGCGGTTCTATAGATCTATGAGCAGAACTGGACCCGGTGTTAGATCTATGGACCTGCTGGAACCATTCATCATCCCCGTTTTTATGTCGGAGAGGCTGCTGCGTCGATGCTGTGTCACTGCAGCTCCTCTGATTATTTAAAAGTAGATTTAAAACCTTTTTCTATCAGGCCCTTAATATCTAGGAGTGCTGAAACGTATAACTTTCTGCTGGTAATTTAGTTTTATTCCTTTTCATTTGCTTTTATTCCAATCTTATAATAAAAACTTTGTATTTATTGCTCTTATATGTGTTAGCGCTTCTGCCTATGCTTTTATATTTTATTCTTTTTACTGTTTGTTGTCTTTTTACACATTTTCCTATTGCTAACTATATTTTTGTCTTTTAAATATGAAGCACTTTGTGTCATGATTTGTTCCTTTGGACTCTAGTGCGGACACACAAACGACCAGCAGAAACAAGGAATAAAATATAAACAATGATTTATTGATTGCCCCACGGGAAATGAACAGCGGAAGAGACTCCACAGAGCTCAGGGTAGGATCCTCGGAACGGAGTTTAGGAGGGAGGCGGCCACTGAGGGTCAGAGGAGATGGAGGTGAGTGGGTTACAATGAATCAGAGGGGAAGCGGGAGTGGAATGTTGGCTTACTTGAATAGTCTGATCATCCTCAGCTCTGGGGGGGAAGGGTGTCGTGGTGCGTCCAGAGTGAACTGCGTCCAGGTTGTTCCGATCTCCTAGGTGGTTGAGGGTGGACAGGCAGAGGCGGTGCTTGGCTGAGCTTGGAGCGAACAGCGGGGGAGCGACAAGTGGACCCGTAATAGCAGGCGCCGCGGGCTGAGACTGCTACACAGCAAGGCTCGGTGGAAGCTTCTCGGGAAGGCGATCAACTGCTGGCAGAAAAGAAGGCAGGGTGAGAGTAACCTACGGCAAAAACACAGAGTTTCTAGGGCTGGAACGAAGCTTGTTACCCATCCAACAAAGCGAACGATCTGGCGTCTGCTCCCAGTCACCGCTCCCCTTTTAGCTGCCGCTCCTTGATTGTCCTAACCGCGATCAGCTGGGAGATGACAACGAGCTGCGTCCTCTGGAGAAACCGGTGAGGGAACACCAACACACACACCCTGACAGTACCCCCCCCCTCAACGGACGCCTCCTGGCGGCCAAACCTGGCTGGACGAGGCAGAAGCCCTTTCAAAGTCCGTTATGAGGGAAGGATCCAAGATGAAAGAGCGGGGAACCCAACGGCGCTCCTCGGGGCCATAGCCCTCCCAGTCCACGAGGTACTGGCGACCACGGCCCCGAGGGCGCACATCCACTATGCGCCGAACCGTGTAGGCGGGGTGCCCATCAATGATCCGGGCGGGAGGAGGGGGTTCGGAAGGAGGGCACAAGGGACTGGCAGAGACAGGCTTAACCTGGGAAACATGAAAAATGGGGTGGACACGGATATGGACCGGGAGTTTCAAACGGAGCGTCGAGGGGCTAATAACTGCCTCGATGGGAAAAGGCCCTAGGAAGCGAGGTGCCAGTTTCCTTGGGACTCCTTTCAAGGGAAAGTCACGAGCAGACAGCCATACTAATTGGCCAGGTGTATATTGGGGAGCAGGGCGACGGTGAAGGTCAGCAAAACGCTTGTTTTGGGCGGATGAACGTTGGAGGGCTGCCCTTGTCTGCTCCCAAACTCCTCTGCAGGACCTGATATGAGAACGGACAGAGGGTATGGTGGAATTGGGAATAGAGTCAGGGAGGAGAGACGGTTGGAACCCAAGGGAGGCCTCAAAGGGGGAGACCCCGGTGGCTGCTGAGATGTGGGCATTGTGTGCGTACTCGACCCAGGGAAGATGGGAGCTCCAGGTGGAAGGGTTAGTTGCGCAGACGCAGCGAAGGGAACTCTCCAGCTCCTGGTTCAGCCTCTCGCACTGGCCGTTAGATTGGGGGTGGAAGCCTGATGTTAGTTGGGTCCGGGCCCCAAGAGCTGCGCAGAAGTCCCTCCACACACGGGAAATGAACTGAGGACCCCGATCCGAGAGGATCTCCACAGGGATGCCGTGAAGCCGGAAAACATGAAGGCTGAGGAGCTTGGCGGTCTGGGCTGCAGTGGGTAATCTGGTAAGTGGAATGAGATGGCAGGCCTTAGAAAAACGGTCAACAATGGTTAGAATGACTGACTTGCCATGTGACGTGGGCAATCCGGTGACGAAGTCTAGGGCGATGTGGGACCAAGGCCGAGCTGGGATGGAGAGGGGTTGAAGGAGACCAGAGGCGGGCTGATGAGAACCCTTGTTGCGGTTACATGCAGGACAAGCTAAAACATACTCTCTCACGTCTTTATTGAGCCCTGGCCACCAGAAATAACGACGGAGGAGTGCAATGGTTCGACTAGTACCTGGATGACAGGAGATTCTGGAAGTGTGGCCCCATTGGATGACTCTGGAGCGGACAGATGATGGGACGAAGATACGGTGCGGAGGACCCCCCCCAGGGTCAGGTTCGTTGACTTGAGCGTTCTTGATAAGGGACTCGATGTCCCAGGTGAGGGATGCCACCGAGCAGGAGGGTGGAAGGATGGGTGCAGGAGCGTCGGCATGGTCGTCAGATGAATGCTGGCGGGACAGAGCGTCAGGTTTGATGTTCTTGGAACCTGGCTTGTAAGTTATATTGAGGTTAAAACGGGAGAAAAAGAGAGACCAACGGTATTGACGGGGGTTTAATCTTTTGGCTGCTTG
Organism: Apricaphanius iberus; assembly: GCA_028564705.1. Classification (NCBI taxonomy): domain Eukaryota; kingdom Metazoa; phylum Chordata; class Actinopteri; order Cyprinodontiformes; family Aphaniidae; genus Apricaphanius; species Apricaphanius iberus. The sequence continues at coordinate 213,238 of JAPXFQ010002985.1, forward strand.
GAGGTAGAGTAAGTTCTTGTGGTCGGTCCATACTATGACTGGGAGCTCCGAACCTTCCAGCCAATGCCGCCACTCCTCCAGGGCCAACTTGATAGCGAGGAGCTCTCGGTCACCGATGCTGTAATTTCTCTCTGCAGGGGTGAAACGCTTTGAGAAAAAGGCACAGGGATGCAATTTCTGATCCAGTGAAGAACGCTGTGAGAGGACAGCTCCGACTCCGGTATCCGAGGCGTCAACTTCTACAACGAACTGAGTTTTATTGTTGGGGAAAATGAGAATGGGTGCTTCTGTGAACCTCACCTTTAGATGGTGGAAGGCCTGGTCCGCAGCCTGGTCCCAGACGAAAGGTCGCTTAACGGAGGTGAGGGCGGTTAGAGGGGCTGCAATGATGCTGAAGTCCCGAATGAAGCGTCTGTAAAAATTAGCAAACCCCAGGAACCGTTGCAGCTGCTTTCTGGACGTGGGAATGGGCCAGTCTTGGACTGCCTTAATCTTACTGGGGTCAGTCTTCACCTGTCCACCCTCAAAGACATAACCCAGAAAGGAAACAGATGACAAATGAAATTCGCACTTTTCGGCCTTCACATAGAGAGAGTTCTCTAGCAGTCGTTGAAGAACTAGCCGGACATGCTGGCAATGCTGTGGCAGATCCTTAGAGAAAATAAGGATGTCATCAAGGTAGACAAAAACAAAAATATTTAGAAAATCACGGAGCACATCATTAACAAGATGTTGAAAAATGGCCGGGGCATTGCAAAGGCCAAAAGGCATGACCAAGTATTCGAAGTGTCCGATGTGGGTCTTAAAGGCTGTTTTCCACTCATCGCCCCCGCGGATGCGGACGAGATGGTAAGCATTCCGCAGGTCGAGCTTGGTGAACACTGTGGCCCCCTGTACGGCTTCAAAAGCTGAGGTGATGAGAGGTAAAGAATACTTGTTTTTGACTGTGATGGCATTTAGACCTCTGTAGTCAATACAGGGACGTAAGGTCTTATCTTTCTTCTCCACAAAGAAAAACCCTGCGCCCAGGGGAGAAGTGGAAGGCCGAATAATGCCTGCGGCCAGGGAATCGTTAATATATGTCTCAAGGGCAGCTCTCTCCTTGGCGGATAGGTTGAAGAGGCGTCCTGAGGGAAGAGGGGCCCCAGGGAGGAGATCGATGGCACAATCATAAGGCCGGTGAGGAGGGAGAGAGAGAGCCTTGGATTTGCTGAAAGCTTGCTGCAGATCATGGTACTCGGGAGGGATCTTAGTCAGATCTGGCTGATCAGAAGCTGCGACTGTTGCAGACGAACCAGAACTGGGGATGGCTGAACGCAGGCAGTTTTGGTGACAGAACCCACTCCAGGACTCAACCCGTGCTTTGGCCCAATTAATGGTCGGGTTGTGGGTGGTCAACCAGGGGTAACCCAGAACTAAAGGGGCGTCTCTAGTTGGGAAAACTAAGAAAGAAATCTGCTCATGGTGGTTGCCGGAAAGGACAAGCTTTAAAGGGGCAGTTTGATAAGTAATCTCGGTCAGGGTCTTTCCATCAAGGGCGGTTACTTTTAAAGGAACAGAAAGCGCTTCCACCGGAAGGTTATATTGATCCACAATTACAGGGCTAATTAAATTCTGCTCGGACCCGGAGTCAACGAGTGCTTGGAGAGAGATGTGGGTCTGGTGAACTAAAATCAAAGCGGGCAACATGGGCCTGGGGTTTGGATCAGGGGCCCCGCCCGACAGGACCCCCAGGCTCACTGCCGGACTGAAACTTTTGGGCGGATTGGGCAGGTTGAAATAAAATGACCGGTTGCACCGCAATATAGGCAGCAACGGCCTTCCATACGGCGCTGCCGCTCATTTGGAGAGAGCCGAGCTCTGCCGACTTGCATCGGCTCGGGAGAGGGTTGACGTGCCGGAGCAGCTGGGAGTAGGGAAGCGGCCGAGGAGACGGCTGACTGAGGGGAAAAGAGGAACTGCGGTCTAGATCGTGCCCTGGATCTCTCACGCAGCCTGTTGTCAATCTTGATCGCGAGATCAATTAAACCATCCACGGACTTGGGTTCATCACGATAGGCAAGCTCATCTTTAATTTTTTCATTCAGGGAATTAAGAAAAGCAGCCTTAAGAGCCGGTCGGTTCCAGCCAGACTCAGCAGCTAGAGTGCGGAACTCCACAGCCAAGTCGGCCACTGAGCGGTTACCTTGTTTGAGTTCCCACAGAAGCTTGGCAGTCTGTTCCTCACCCCTCGAGACGCAGAAAGTCTGCTTGAATTGTCTCAGAAACTCGTCAAAGGCGGTGCTGCTGAGGGAGTCCTGGTCGAAGCTCGCCTGAGCCCATTGAAGAGCTCTGTCTCTCAACAGGGCTACTATGAAGGAGATCTTATTAGCGTCCTCACTAAAAGTACGAGGGGAGCGCTCAAATGCCAGAGAGCATTGTAACAGGAAGCCCTGGCTTTTCGACAGTTCGCTGGCGAAGGGCTCTGGAGGTGGTGAGATTACCTCACGAAATGCTGGAGGATTAGACGGATCGGCAGTGACCGGGGAGGGAGGTGTTTGGGTGGTGAGGTTGGAACTGAGATCGTGGATTACCTTGGTTAATTCGTGGAAGCTTTGTAGGAGTGCAGTCTGCTGCTGCTGCATACTCTGAAGAGCGGCCTCATGACGACCCAGGAGCACGCCCTGCTCGGAGACAGCTGAACGTAAGTGTGTCGCAGAGTCCGGTTGGCCAGATCGTTCTGTCATGATTTGTTCCTTTGGACTCTAGTGCGGGCACACAAACGACCAGCAGAAACAAGGAATAAAATATAAACAACGATTTATTGATTGCCCCACGGGAAATGAACAGCGGAAGAGACTCCACAGAGCTCAGGGTAGGATCCTCGGAACGGAGCTTAGGAGGGAGGCGGCCACTGAGGGTCAGAGGAGATGGAGGTGAGTGGGTTACAATGAATCAGAGGGGAAGCGGGAGTGGAATGTTGGCTTACTTGAATAGTCTGATCATCCTCAGCTCTGGGGGGGAAGGGTGTCGTGGTGTGTCCACAGTGAACTGCGTCCAGGTTGTTCCGATCTCCTAGGTGGTTGAGGGTGGACAGGCAGAGGCGGTGCTTGGCTGAGCTTGGACCCCACGCGAACAGCGGGAGAAAAATACTCAAGGAGGGGGAGCGACAAGAGGACCCGGTATCAATAGCAGGCGCGTCGGGCTGAGACTGTACACAGCAAGGCTCGGTGGATAGTCTATTCATCCCCTGGCCAATGCTGGCAAGAACAGAAGGTCCTTCGAGATTTTAAACTACGGCAAAATAACATGAGTTTCTAGGGCTGGATACGAAGCCTTGTTACCATCCAAACAAAGCGAACGATCATGGGCATCCAGCCCCAGTCACCGCTCCCCTTTTAGCTGCCGCTCCTTGATTGTCCTAACCGCGATCAGCTGGGAGATGACAACGAGCTGCGTCCTCTGTGGAGAAACCGGTGAGGGAACACCAACACACACACCCTGACACTTTGTAGTAAATCTCTATATAGATAAACTAGGATTGGTTTTCCATGCCTCCATCTTGCTCCTTCTCCGCCTCTCTGTTACCATGGTTACCAGGGAAACGCCCCGTACTTTGCATCGGGCGTTTATAGCATAAAGTGGGCGTGTAGGAGGCAGATATGATCCAGAAACAGCTGAGAACGTTTCTAAGAAGAGTCTGATTTATAAAGTCGAGATGATGTGCAGCTGTTGGTAGATCACAAACTTATTCGGTGTGAGTAAAACTTTTTTGCAGAGCTTGAGTACAGTTTTGGTGAGGATTCAGCACACGGTTTTATGAATAAGACCCCTGGTCGTTATTAACTCCAGCTTTTATTCGGATATAATTTGGAAGATTAACCGGGTCGAGCAGTTCGCCACCAATCAGAAGGTTCCCACCAACAGAGGCAGAAACATCAGCGCCGTTCCTCAGACCTCTAACATCTGGAGTTTCTCCACATCTCTGCCTATCTGGCTGGATCCATTAACCAGATTAAACTTTTACAAACACGACCAGAGAAATGATTTTTATCATGTTTTGGGATCTAACTTTGTTTCCTAATTTGTGCTGTTGCAGCGCAGGAAGTCATCTTTCGCAGCTGGGATGGAGACGTTTTCAAACTCAACGTCTACAGCAACGAGACTGAACTCCTGCTGAAGAACACGACCTTTGTGAGTAAACCCGATTTATTCAGAGGAATCTAAAATAATAACAGGATTTTATTGTGGAGGGTCTTTCATTTCCCCACCAGCTCCCTGTAATCATTATTTTAGCTCTTCCAGTCTGCAGCCTGTGGCTCTTTAGACTTTCCACATTGGCTCTCATGAACTTTGACTAAAAATAATTACCAACCAAATAATGTTTTCTTTTAAATTAAATAATTGCTTTGAATTTCCATGAAAGAACGACACTGAAAAATAAAAATACATTTTTTGATAAATCTTTCTGGTTAGCAAGTTTTACATAATTTGCCCTGAATATATATTTTAAAAAAAGGAAAATGAATCAGTTCATTTTTGTCTTTCTTTTAAAACTGAAAAACTGAACTAAATACTTTTTATTTAGCTTTATTTATGGCAGAATGACTTATTGGATGGTAAAGATCACAGCAGAAAATATATTTCCAGTTTCTGTTTTCTCCACAGGTAACGTTTAAAGCTACAAAGTTTGCCGTTTCCCCAGACAAGAACTTTGTTCTCCTTGCATACGATGTTCAGCAGGTGAGTCTCAGCTCTTCTGACCGGGTTAAATGCTGCCAGGTTAGCTGTAGGTGGCGCTGTGGTCAGAACAGATGCTTATTGGCTGAAAGCAGCTGGACCAGTTTGACCAGCTTAAGTCGACTGACCGACACTGAACCGAACCAGGTTCTACAGAGTTCTGACTCAGGGAGGATGAACAGAAGTGCATGCCACACTTTTCAGATTTTTATTTGTAGAAAGTTTTAACATAAAATCCGTAAAAGTTTACGGCTGCAATGGGACAAAATGGGAGGAGGAACCAAACTGAGTCATAAAAAGAAATATTTCAATAACGTTTGCAGAGCAGAACCGGAACCAGAACCGGAGCTGGACAGAAAAGGCTCAGCTAAAAGTTTTGGCTTTTAAAATGAAGCATAAAAATGAATTTAGTATTCATTCAAAGGTCAGCTGATGAGTAAATGTGAGGTTTTTCATATCGATGTTTTCCAGCTCAGACAGCAGCTGATTACCGTCCCATCCCCCCCTAGAGGAACCTCCCGGTTCTGATTCATTAGAACCGCTCCTCTGTCTGCTGCAGCGTTAATGAGTTCTCATCAGCAGGTTGCTGTCCTCAGGGGCCGCAGATCTGGCTCCTTTTCAGCCCAGATATGATATTAAATAAAGAGTGGGGAGCATCATTATGCTGTTTGCTCATAGACGGCAGAGAAAACCTCCTAATGAGAACCAATCAGATCCAGGAGCTGTTTGGTTCTGAAGTCTGAACCTGGATCTACTGACAGGTTCTACACAGATGGAGATTAGCTGAACTCTGGGACAGAAACATGTAATGTGGTCTTAAAACTCCTCCAGACGTGAAATATTCTGTATCAATGCAGTGGGATAACAACCGTCTGCAGCATCTTGAACCAACGGTAACCGAATGAGTGGTGAGGAAAAAATAAATAAATCAGTTAAAGCAAAGATTCCCAGACTGTATAGAAATGTATATGGCTGACCAGGAAGTGACTGCAGGCTGAAAAGTTAGGGAGATTTAGAGCACTTTGAACCGGTTTAAAGCGGTTTGAACTGGTTTTCAACTTGTTCAAGTTGTTAAGATTGATATATTATTTACCATAAATTTTAAATAAAGAAGCAAATACTATTGAATAGGTATTAACTGGTCGGAAGATTGCTGAAGATTTCACCAGCCCCCGTTGGGGCCAGGGTTCTCATTTCTAAATCTCTGTGTAGAATCCTCACTAAAACCGTACTTAAGCTCAGCAACTGTTTTTTACTTACGCCTAGTAAGTTTCTGATCCATCCAACATGGAGGATCACAGCTGGACGTAATTTCCTCTTTATAAATCAGACTCTTTATAGAAACGTTCTCTGCTGTTTCTGGATCATATCTGCCTCCCACAAATCAACTTTCTGCCACAAACCATCAATGCAAAGCGTCTAGGGAATATTCTGCATCCACTTAAGACGACTAATATGGGATGTTTCATGGTAACCATGGCAACACAGAGGCAGAGAAAACTGTTTTATTTGAATCAATCAATGTTGATCTATATAGAGCTTTACTCAGCCAAAGGTTTCACATAAAAAAACAAAAATATAGTTACAAAAAAATGTGTTAGAAGACAATAGTAAAAAAAAATAAAAACATTAAAAAAAATAATAATAAAAGCAGCACAAGAGATGAAACAAATAAGAACATTAAATATAAAGTTTTATTATAGGTTTTTATTTTCTCATATAGCGACAGTCAGACTGTAGATACATGGATTTGCTATAAAATATGAAGACATATGAACATAACAATTAAATGCAACATATTTTTAATCAAATTCTGGTTTTTATTCTCAGTTCCTATCGACGGGACGGGGGAGAAGTTTATGTGTTGGTTGTGTTCATCTGTGTGTGCAACGCTCTACAAGTCTGAAAATGTGTCTTAAATTCATAATTCTGGTATCCGTCCTGCTGCGCTGTCTGTGTCCTCCGTGTCCAAAAAGTGCGCAAAGAAAGATCCTGAGTGAGCTTAAAGTTACGCACATTTTCACGCCACGTTTTTTTCTATAAATTCCTAACTTTGCGTTTTCAGACCCCGTTTTCTGCGTAAGCAGCTTTACAAATGAGACCCCAAAAAGAACCGTAGTGGAATCATTTAAACAGATCAGGAGTGACCCCGAATAGTCAAAGATTCGATGTATCGATATGCGGAGCATAAAGGTTGAATCTTTGCAGGTGAAACAAGCATCATACATTTGAGCTATTTGCTAAACACACACAGAACTACGGACTTTATACGGTCATATGAAGTTATATGCAGCCTGTAAATTGTGGTTGGATGCATCCTTTGCACCACACGACCACGAGGAAACAGTTTCCTTTGCAGCTCTCGCATAAACAGGACAGACAGGCGTCTCTAAGATGGACAAAAAGCACAAACACTGACAACAACATAAGTCAAAGGATAACTAAAGAACACGACTACATTTGGTGCACAAACACGTTACCCATAAGTCTTTGCGGCGTAAAGCCGTCCCCCGAGCAGCCTGATCATTCGACCAGGTTAAGAGTTCAGATCCATAAAATCTCCATAAATCTGTAGGTTTCAGTGCAGGAAAGGTAAGTGATGTAAAAGTTTCTGGATGATCCATCAGCCTCTCTCCTCCTCCTCCCTGCTTGAGTTCTGTCGGTAGCAGAACCGGCGGTTCCGCTCCATGACCCGCAGCTGGGGAACACTTTGCTGTGATGGAGGTGATAATGGGAGCAGGACTGACGCGCTGCTGGAGAAGACATGTTCCTCATCCAGGAGACAGCCTTGGATCGATGGAGAGTGATGATGCCGCTCTGCTCCACCGCCGGCCAGTTTATCACAATCAGGCTCCGCCTCTCTGCTGCTGAGCTCAGATGTCACTTCCTGTTTAAGATCCTGAAGGTTCCTCACCAAGAACCAGAAATTATCAAGAAGATTCATGTTTCTCCCATCGTCGTTTTTCCTGCCGGCCACAAAAGCTGAAAAGTAACAAATTTATGATGAATAAAGTACTAAAGTTATTAATTATTTTTATTTCCATTTTTATTTAATTAATGACATTAAAATAACTGTTTTATGAGTGTATTTCTACTTGGCACTCTTCACCTTCCATACTCTTCCTCCTCCTCCTACATGAGAATTATTTTCAGATAAAAACTGAGAAATATATCAATAAGTTTAATGATTATGAAGCAGTGATGGGATAAAAATGAAAGGGAAACCCTTCTGATCTGAATCACCATGGTAACAGCCTCACCAGGCGGTGCGCTAGTTGTCCTGGGCCGGGTTAGGAGGACGTCCAGCTGCAGGTCCACCAGCTCTTCATGGAATAATGTGTTTAAAGGAATCGACCAGCAGCAGCTCATCCGGAAGCTGAAGCGGAGCCTCAGAGTTACTGGTTCCACTGGTGAATCTTTTCTAAATGGGTTCTCTGCCTCAATATGGAGGTGAAGCAGCTGCTTCTGTTCATTTGTTTCTTCTTTTTTTTGCTGCTTTTTATCTCCTGTTTGAAACAGAAGATAAAACTATCAAGCTGGTTTGAACTAGTTTAAAGCCATTTAAACAAATGTAAATAAATTGGAACAGGTTTAAATGGGTTTCAACGGGTTTAGAGGCATTTAAACTAATTTTTAAAAAGGGTTCAACAGCTTTAAAGCAGAATAAAGTGGTTTGAACTGGTTTAAAGCGGTTTGGGCAGGTTTGAATTGGTATGAAAATGTTTGGAGCAATTTGAACTGGTTTAGGGCAGTTTAAAGTGGTTTTAAAGAGGTTTGAACTGATATAGAATAGTTTTAACCAGTTTACAATGGTTTAGAGTTTAAAGCCGTTTAAAGTGGTTTAGAACAGTTTAAACAGGTTTAAAGCATTTTGAGCAGGTTTAAAGTGGTTTTAACGGGTTTTAAGAGGTTTATAGCGGTCTGAACCGATTTGAAGTGGTTTGAAGAGGTTTAAACAGGTTTAAAGAGCTTTGAAGAGATTTACATTGTTTTAAACAGGTTTTAATGGGCGTAAAGCGGTTTGAAAAAGTTTTAAGCTGTTTAAACAGATTTAAAGTGTTTTGAACCGGTTTGAACTGGTTTAGAGCAGTTTGAACAGGTTTAGGAGCATTTAAACCAATTAAAAGAGGTTTCAATAGCTTTAAAGCAGATTAAAGTGGTTTGAAAATGTTTAGAGCAGTTTGAACCAGTTTAAAGCAACTTGAACTGGTTTAAAAATTTTTAGACATGTTTGAAATGGTTTGAAAATGTTTAGTTCAATTGGGCTTAGAGTATTTTGAACTAGTTTAAAGAGGTTTGGACAGATTAAAAGCAATTTGAAGTTGTCTGAACTAGTTTGAACAGGTTTAAAGCGTTTTGAGCAGGTTTAAAGTAATAGGTTTGAAGAGGTTTATAGCGGTCTGAATCAATTTAAAGTGGTTTGCAGAGGTTTAAAAAGGTTTTAAGAGTTTTGAACAGTTTTGAACAGACTTACATTGTTTTAAACGGGTTTTAATACGCTTAAAGCGGTTTGAAAACGTTTAAAGCTGTTTAAACATATTTAAAGTGTTTTGAACCAGTTGAACTGGTTTAGTACAGTTTGAACGGGTTTAGGAGCATTTAAACCAATTAAAAGAGGTTTCAATATCTTTAAAGCAGTTTGAAATGGTTTAAAGTGGTTTGAAAATGTTTAGAGCAGTTTTAATCAGTTTAAAGCAACTTGAACCGGTTTAAAGAGGTTTAGGCAGGTTTGAATTGTTTTGAAAATGTTTAGTTTGAACGAGTTTCAAGTAATTTGAACTACTTTAAACTGGTTTGGACAGATTTAAAGCAATTTCAAATTGTCTAAAGTAGGTTGAACCGGTTTAACACAGTTTAAAGTGGTTTAGAACAGTTTAAACAGGTTTAAAGCATTTTGAGCAGGTTTGAAGTAGTTTGAACGGGTTTGAAGACGTTTACAGCGGTCTGAATTGATTTAAAGTGGTTTGAACAGGTTTAAAGAGTTTTGAACTGTTTTGAACAGATTCACATTATTTTAAACAGGTTTTAATAGTCTTAAAGTGGTTTGAAAAAGTTTAAAGCTGTCTAAACCTGTTGGAATAGGTTTAGAGCACTTTTAACAGGTATGTTGGTGAACTAATGATGTTCTGTTTGGGTTCCAGGTCTACAAACACTCCTTCCTGGCATCATATCTGATCTACAACCTGTTCACCAGGTGATCGAAAGCTGCTGACCTCTGTTAAACGCGTTCTTGCTGTGAAATGCTTGATGCGTGCTGTGTTTGCTGTCTCAGAGAGGTGCGGGAGCTTAACCCTCCAGAGGTTGCCGACTCCGTCCTCCAGTTTGCCTCGTGGGGCGTTCAGGGCCAACAGCTGGTGAGTAGAGCCAAAGACAAACTGAATCATGCCTGAAAGCAGCTGATGTTTGTTCTTCAATATCCAGGCAGATTTGTGACGTAGAATAAAACGTCTGAGGATTTCAGCTGTGTGCACGGTTAGATGGAAATGTGTGCATAGAATATAAATGTGATCAGATCAGAGTGAGTGTTTCTGGGGAGGTTTTACCTCCATGTAAACCAGAATGTCTGAGAAGTTCCACGTTTCTTTGAAACGTATAACAGAGGAGGGTGGCAGCGCATCTGCAGCTCAGGCTGGTGTAATGAAAGAAAAAGGACTTCACTGTCCAGATCTTTAATAAAAAGTAATAAAATGACATCTGACTCCTGTGGTTCAGATTGAACCAGCAGCACTTATCCCCCCTGACAGCCAAACCCTTCTGTTTTCTGACTGGATTGTAACATTTAGTTACGCGCTCCACTCTGAGCTGAACACATCAGACCCACTCGTGTCCTCTACGGACTTCACCCACCATTTAACAACCGTTGAGCTGCAACACAACAGTCAGGCACATGGCTACATAGCTTAGCACAGCCATGCTAACTGCTAGCTAGCTGTTAACACCTGGAAAAAGGTATCGTTTAGATTTTATCCGATGCCGGTGCCAAACTGGTTTTTTTTTAGAAGGTGCTGAAAGAATGGAAAACATACAAACATTGTCCAAAAATCTCTTATTCTTCTATTTTTAGTTTGGCTGTCAAACAATTAAAATCACAGGGTAGCTGTGAATTATTCAACATTCCTAAATATGACTAATAAACTACAATTTTCAGTGTAAATGACAAATCCAGACCCCATTGCTTTAAAAAAAATGAAATATAGGTGAAATTTTTGGAACTTTTGTTTTAAACTCCATACTCACATTAACACTGTATGTGTGGTCTCATATGAAAAATAACAACAAACACAACTAAGGTAGAGCTAACCAAAATATATGAATAAAAATTACTTTTTGATATCAGCAGTCTGCGTTAAATATCACATACTTCAAATATAATATAGACTTAGTAATCAAAGATCACAATTTCCCATAAGTAATCACTCAGCAGATTAAACTCTCTGGTTCATCACATTAGGAATGAACGCTCTTATTGTGAAGGTGTACATGGCTACTTCCACTAATGAGTTAGCACTAATTCAAGAACGAAAACATCACTTTAACTGAATAATTTAGCATTTTAACGCAGCGGCAACTCACTATGAAATATACTGAAACTATACAGTGAGCCAACATGCATAAATCAATGTAAATACTGTGTATTTATACTCTTTGCTCTTTGGGGGCTAAGTGGCTAATAACAGGATCGAGCTGACAATCAAAGCGGCTGTTGTTCCTATCCAATCAGAATAACTTCTTACTTTCTAACTTCTAAGAAATAAGGAAACTTCCCACTGAAAACATTTTAACTTATTATCGTATCATCTCAAAGCCAATACGTCAGTAATAATATACTCACATGTCATTTACACACACACACAAATAATATTATAGGTATTATAATTATACACATACGTATTATAAGTATAAACAAATAATATTATAATATTATAAGACAAACAGGGTTGTATTCTGTGCAGGCATTAATTGTGTTTAAAACAAATATATTAATTAGTTAATTCCAGGAATTAATCGACCCGTGTTAGCGCATTAATTTCGACAGACCTGACAGACTTTTAGCAGTTTTCTGCACAAAAGTAGCGATGTTAGCCTTTCCTGGCCCAGAATTCATAGTGTTTGACATCTCTGAAAAAAATAATCGAAATAAAGCACTGAAATGTTTGCTGCTTTTCGGTCTGGTTACTACCGTTTATATCAGAACTTGTGCCGTAATGGTACCGGATATCGGTACCCATCCCCATCTGAATGAACTTTGACACTTTAGAGTTTTTTTCCAGCCAGAAGGCCGGACTTTGACTAGGCAACACTTTGGACTTAGTTTCATTTAGCCGTTAGGAACCGGACCCGCCATTGTTCTGCTGCAGAACCCAAGAGTTCCTGATTAGAAGGTCAGAACCTCTCCATCAGGATCTTCAGCCAGAGAGCAAAACTTATGGTTCCACCAAGTCCTCCAGGTCCAGAAGCAACCACGCAACCCAGACCATCATACTACTACCACCATGTATAACTGTAGGCTTGATGTTCTGGTTCTGAAACACTTTGTTAGTTCTTATTCAGATGTAACAGGACCAGAACCTTCCAGAAAAGTCCTCAGGATGTTTTCTGTTAGATTTGGGCCGGGTCTTAATGTTCTTTTGGATCAGCACTGGTTCTGGTCCTGGATCCCTGTCTTATAGCTTAACCATGACCTCTGACCTTACCTGAGGCAGTGAGACCAGTAGATGTTCTTCTGGACCTCCTGGACTAATTCTGGTGGTTCTTCGTCTCCTGGGAAGGTTCTCCCCTGGTACAGGTGTGGATCCTGGTTCTCTCTGAGGAACAGGAACCTTAGATATGGTTCTGGAACCATTTCCAGACTGATGGACCTCAGAGACTCTGTTCCTGATCTGTTCTGTAGATCGGGTCATAATGTTCTGTTACTGCTTGCTGCAGTCAGGAGGTTCTGGTAAGGGCAACGCTTCTCAATTATTCTCTGCCATGTCCTGATTACTGAGAAAACATGAATTATATAATTTGCAACTATTTTAAATGTTTGTAGCTCGTTTTATTTTTTTAGATCTTACAACTATTTCTAAGTGAATTTTGTTAACTCAGTTGGTAACAATTAATCCAGACTCACAAACAGAGAACTGATTCACTGAGATGTGCATTTTTAGACTGAACTCTAACGTTTTTCATTCTTTTTTAAACTTTGTTCACATATAACCTGTCAGCTTCATCAGTTTATCACTTTTCAAAAATGGAGGCTACATAACTTCTTCTGTCACCTTCACTGTTTTTCTTTTCACCTCTGCAGACATATGAAATACATTTAATTATGTTAGTAATGCTTTATTTAAAAATTTCCACTTTTTCCTTTTAGATTTTTCTGAATTCTACTTTTTTTCATTCTAGTCATATTTATTAAACCAAAAAGTGTGTAATTATGGTGATTTAAAACAAATTACCAGATAAATAACCAAATAGATCCACATTTACTGTTGTTCACAACTATTTTCATAAATCTAACAGTGCTGTGGTTCAAGCATTTCCTGTCATTTTTAAAGAACTAAAACATTCTATGTGCAAAACCAATAATCTCATATTTTTCTTATTATAAAAAGAGAATCTCTCACCAACTGTAAATATTCTTATTACTTCCATATTAATTAAAACCTGTGTTCATTTTTATTTCCTGGTCCGTCCCAGACTGCAGTGCAGTGTTTTTATGTTTAGCTGTATTCCTGCTGCGTTTCATTTTTTCATCTCTTACCCTCACGCTAAGTTTTCTCAGGGATGGGATGGGGGGGGGGAGGTGGCTGTGTTTCTGTGAGATTTCTCGCTATGGCTGGCAGGTTTAGTCCGTCTCCATGGAGAGGCGGGCCGAAACCTCCGGTAAAAACAGGCAGATCACTACAGGAACGGCGTCTAATTGTGTGGTCCATGTTTTGCTGTTAAATCCTCCGTGCCCCCCGCCTCACCATTTGAGAAACACTGGGTTAGGGGATTTCTTGGTTCCACAGGTCCGGCAGTAATCAGGCTGAACACAGAACTAAACCAATCTGGTTGGTTGATGGTTTAATGAGGACAGGATTATTTTCCCCACAGGGTCAGGTTGGTTTGCATCCACTTATCCTTTGAGAAATTAAACCAAACTTGTTTCTGTGTTGCCTGATGATAATGTTAGTTTGATCTAAAATATTCATGTGACATCAGACAAAGAGATGGAAATACTTGTTAATGCACTTTATATTTATGGACCAGGATGGATGACATGTTGACATTCTGGGATGTTTTCCAAGAAACAAAGATGTATCTCTGCATTAGCAGATGAATAGAATCATAATTTATTGTCCAGCAGCACAGGTACATATAATAAAGAAGTTGTATTCACACATGAAAACATAAACAAAATAAAAAATACCAAATGAACTTTAAGGACAACATTACTAAACTGAAATACAGTGAAGTTAATAAAAATAAAAATGGCGTCATCAGATTTGAGGGATGTTGAACTGAACAGAATCATTTAAAAATAAGAATAGTTGTAAAGTCTAGTGATAATTACTATGAAATAGTTTATTCTGATATTTATTGTACTGTCTTGTTTCCAGATAAAAATTAATTTTGATCTTGTTTTATAACATATATGCTAAGTAAGAGCAGAATGTTATTAATAAGATTATGAATTTTATTTTGAGAATTCTTGGCAGATTATTTCACTTAATACAAGAATCTTTAGACTAACCTAATCCTGAAAATACTAGATTATAGTCTAAAGTTTCTTTATTTAAATAAAAGAATCTCCCAATGTAGCAAGTCAATTGTACTTGGTAAGAATTCTCAAAATTCTCTCTAAATATGATTTATAATCTAACATTTTCTGCTCTTGTTTAGTATATAAATCTAAAAACCAGATAAACAATACTTTTTAGCTGGAAACACATTTTTTACTTCGTTTTTATTTCGAAATGTAGATGTTGAATCCTGTGAATTAAACATTAAGTCCGGAAACATCCTGGTTGGTTAATATTCAGATAAGAATCCTTGTTTCTTAACTAACGTTAGCTCATTTTTATGTTGTCAGAATCTCATTTATATATTTGTTTTTCTGTTGGAGATGTAAAACCAGTATTTTTAATTATTTCCCAGACTGTGCAGCAGAGTAATCAGAGCAGCAGATAATAAAAAATAATTATTGAAGCAGCTGGAAGAACAGAGCTGGCTTTAAAAGAGGAGCAGAAATCAATGTTTCATTCAGCCTCCTGTTCTCTGCCGTTTATCACGCTCCATGTAATTTATTGCACATATTTACCGCCTCAGATTCAGAAAAAATGTATCAGAGTATCAGTCTGTTACTTTGTACAGGCAAAGAGGAATAATCAGGATCAGCGTTTTAAATTAAAAATCAAAAACCAGTGTTGACCAAGGCTTTGAAACGCTTTTATCGCTCTAAACTGTCTCCTTCCTGCAGAGATGAAGCTCTGACGGCCACAGGAACAGAGCAGGACGAAGATCTCTGATCACGGCCTCTGGAGGAGCTGCTGAGCAGCCAGTTAGAATAACATCGGGTGGGATGTTTCTGAAAGCTAAAAACAGTTAACACAAGAAGAGAAAATGTGTTGCTGCTGAGTCAGGAACAGAACCAGGATCAGACAAGAGGATTTTAACTTCAGACCAAATTCATAAATCAGACACAAAATATGCAGTTATTTCCACCCTAAAGCGGTTTGGAGACGTCGTCCTGTTGGAACAACGATTTATTCCCTGCTAAGGAACATGAATCCTCCATAGGTGAAGATGCAGTCATTTATATCTGCCCCTATGTGAACTTTGACCCTGTGTGACCCTGAAAAACAAAGAATAAGCGCATCAATAAAAGCCCAGAATAATGTGCTTCATGCTGTTAGCAGGAAATATTTGCCGTCTTTATGGGAGCAGTAGTTGTAGAAACAGGATAAAAATGCTCCTGCGGCTTCCACAGAGCAATCATATCACTGGAGAACGTCTGTTGGTGACGAAGGCCAAATAATTCAGTTTAATACTGAATCAGATAGCTTAGCATAGCTTAGCATAGCTTAGCAGAATGCAGGAAAAATGTTTTCTCCAGCTTTGTGAATCGCTTTGTTTCATTTCTGCTAAAACTCCAAATAAAAGAAGAATCATCAGTTTATCTGATTCAAAGTCCTTAAAAATCCATGTTTTCTGCTGGTCTAAGTGCTAAAAACCAGCTTTAAATCTTTCATGTCACATAATCAACGCCTTTAATCTGAGGCTGAACACAGTTGTTACTGATCTCCCATCATGCAATGCGCTGTGGGAGCCATGTTGGATGTTGGATGAGGATAAGTCGGTGACGTTCTCTCTCTGTTTCACAGATCTACGTGTTCGAGAACAACATCTACTACCAAACGCACACCCAGAGCGCCTCCTGGAGGCTGACTTCCTCAGGACACGAGGGCGTGGTCTTCAACGGCATCGCAGATTGGCTGTACGAGGGTAAGACTAAGACCAGCAGGGGGCGCCGTGCTCCGATCTCCTCCTCTAAAGTAAGCAGCTAATTGGGCTCATTATATCAGAAAAGACTGGCTAAATAAAATGAGACAGAATAAATGTAGAAATCATTTAAATAATGAACTCAGAAGTTTCTACATTTATTTCACTTTAACTTTTTTCTCCATTGATTTTCCTGAGGAAATAAATCAAGAAAAACTTGTTTAAAATGAATGAAATAGTTTATTTTGTTTGTATTATATTGTTAATTTTACATAGATTTTACTGCTAATGGTAGTCTTCCATCTGTTGGTGTTGGTGAAGTTGTTTTAATGCTGCTGGTCGTTAGCAGGAAGGAGGAAGCACTTCCAGAACAAATTTCACTAAACACAATCACTATAGATTGTTTTGAACTTGTTGGTTTTTTATTAGTTAAAACATATATTTTTTCCTGCTGAAAAGTAAACCAAGCATGCAATATATTAATTGGTGAATGAATTATTTGTAAATCATGTTTGAACTTATTAGAGAAATTTTCCATCCGCTTTGTACATTTTTGGGGTTTTACTGACAGAAACTGACTCTATTCTCTGCAATAAGAACAAGATTTGGGTCTTTCTGTCTTTGACAATGAATATTATTTTAGCCAAGTTAAATAATTTAAAACTGACCTGGGTGAGGCAAAGATATATTTCCAAAATGTTCCCAGACTAAGTTAAACACAGGTTCTGTTGTGCTTTTGAACTCAAAACAAAGGCTAATAATATAACTCAAATAATTTTTATTTCAGTTTGAGTGAAATTTGTGTGGTGCAGAAATGAGTACACCCCACTGAAGGGCTCTGAGTAAAGCAACGTTGTAGGCTACCAATGTGGACCTGAACAAACAATTAACCACAGGTGAGTCTAATTAGTAATCACACAGGTGTTCATTAGGCAGTTGGCTACAAAATGCTGTTACCTAAAGCAAACCACCTTTTGTGTACAGTTGGCCAGTTTTGGGTGGATTATAGAGAAAGCGGCCGGAGATGCTGGAATAAGACATTTGGAACTGAGCCCTGTTGTCCCAATTTCTACTGTCCCTCTGTGGGAGTTGACTGAGCCTTGTGTGGATCTGTCTCTGCTAGAAAGGAAGAGCTGTAGCAACAGAAATGTGGTAGCACACATCTGGGAGAACTTCCCTGAATATTTAGAAATATACAGTGACGCGTCTAAATTGGAGGATGGTAGAGTGGGAGTTGCCTTTGTAATCCCTGACTTGGGTGTTAGAGTCAGTAAGAGAACAAGTGACAATGTGGCATTTTACACGGGAGAACTGCTGGCTTTATTGTTAGCGATGGTTTGGGTGGAGGAGAGTGCGTCAGTGGGAGCTAAGGTTTTGATTGCGTCTGACTGTAGTAGCGCGCTGACGAGTATTAAATGTATGGAATCTGTATCAAGACAAGACATCATTTTTGAGATAGTAAACATAATGGACAGAGTGAATAGATCAGGAAAGCAAGCGGTGCTGTTATGGGTGCCGGCACATATAGGGATACAGGGGAATGAGATGGCAGATAAATATGCAAAGCAAGGTGCGCGGAGTAGGGATATAAACTTCCCAGTTAAAATCAGCAAAGAGGAAGTCAAGAGCATTGTGAAAGCTAAAATCAAAGAACTTTGGCAGAGAAGTTGGGAGGAGGAGAGAAAGGGACGATTTTATTTTTCTATTCAGCGCCGAGTAGGTGAGTCTATAACTGGACGTGGGATCAGTCGGAGGGAGGAAGATGTGTTAACACGACTGAGGTTTGGGCATACATATTTGAATAGTTCTTTGAACTTAATGGGAAAGCATCAGACAGGCCAATGCGAGTGCTGCGGTGAGAGAGAAACTGTAGAGCATGTATTTATGCAATGTGTGAGGTACAGACGACACAGAGAAGAGCTAAAGGCATATATGAATGAAAGTGGAATGGGGTTTTCGGTTGGAACAATGTTAAGGGGATGTTCTTCGGCAGGAGTTGTTAAGGCGATAATGAGGTTCCTTCGGGGTACGAGGCTATTTTTAAGAATATAAGAAGAAAATGAATAGATGGCCTAAATAATAATAATTTTAAAAAGTAAAATAAATAAGAAAATGAATAAATAAAAAGGGAAGGGGAAAGAAAAAGAGGGGGGGAAAGAGAGGGAAGAAGGAAGGGAGAAAGGAGAAGAGGAGAGGGGAAAAAGGAGAGAAGAAGGGGGAAGGAAGGGAAGGGAAAAAAGAGAAAAGAAAGAAGGAATAAGAGAAGGGGAGAAAAGAGAAGAAAGTATATATATATATTTTATTTTTATTTTATTTTATTTTTTTAGTATAGGAGACACAGGACTGATGGGGCCATGTTGGCCCACACTCCATATCGGAAGGTGGCGGTAATGCACCAATAAGTTGTTTGCCAACCGCCAAAAAACACCATTAGAAGAAGAAGAAGAAGAACAAACCACCTTTTCCCATTTCCTGCTGTCAGCTATGGCACCTCATGGCAAGGAAATGTCTCTGGATCTGAGAGAGCGGATTATTGCTTTACACAAGACAGGTGAGGGCTACAAGAAGATCAGTAAAGGCTTATCAGTAACAACACAGGTGCAAAAGTGATCCAAAAATTCAAGACAGATGGAACTGCAGCCAAAGTACAGAGACGTACAGGCCGGGCAAGAAAATTAACACCCAGGCAGGAGCGGCTTGTAATGCGAAAAGTTGAGGAAAATCGGCATGCAAGTGCACAACAGGAATCTAAGGAAGTAGAGACTGAAATTGGAGTTAATGTGTCACGTGACACAAAATGCCGTACACTGCAGCGGAAGGGTATGCATGGGTGTCGTCCCCAAAGGAAGCCTCTCTTAAAGCCCAGTCACAAAAAAGCCCGTCTAGAGTTCGCCAGGGCACATGCTTTTTATTTTTTTTTTTGTTTTTTTTAACGTGTCCTGTCTAGCAGTATGCTACTCAGAATTGGTGTCTGAGTACCAAGTACAAGCCCAACAGTTTTACTTTCCCAAGCAGAGTATTACAGCTTCGCTGTAGTACGCCACTTGATGTATATGTATGAAAAATCTTTATTAGTGATTACTGTGGGTTCAATTTCCTGACGTCATGGACATTAAACTGAGACAAGAAGGGAGAAAGGAAGAAGGTGAAGAAATGAAACCGGACCAGCAGAGGCGCGAACCGACGACACAAGACAGAACCGGAGGCCACGGGGACCAGGGGCACGGGGCCCCAACCAGGGACCAGCCGACATGGGCCCCCCGCCGCCGCCGCAGGCAAAGGGGATCCGCAGCCAACCGACGGACAACACACGCCGCCGCCACCCCGGACCAATACCCACCGCCAACAACCCGGCCCGCCCCCACACACCCACATGCCAGGGAGCCACCAGATCCCGCCCCACGTAGGGCGCCAAGATCAGGGGCCCAGCCAATGCCGGACAGCCCCACCAGGTGAACAGACCAGCCAGCAGAAGTCCTGGAACCGGCAGGAGGACTGGGCGCCAGGCACGGTCCCCACCAGACGGCACCAACCTATTCTACAACCCCGGCACCCCATAAGAGGTGCCCCGGTCAATCCAAGGAGAACGTCGGCCCGAAACAGTGGCCGCCCGACACACCGGGCCCCCCAGGACCCGCCCGACATGCACCAGGACCGAGCCGGGCCGCAACCGGGACCCCCAGCCCCATGCATCGAGAGCCATCATCAACCAGCGGGCAGGAGCAACCATCACCGACGGGGAGTGACGGGGAGGGAAGAAGATGCATCAGGCAGCAGCCAAACACCCAACCTGACAGGTAGACATAGACAGACAGAGACACTCATACGTACCCTCCCTCTCATGCGTACACATTCTTACAAATACAGGACATACGAAAAAAGGACGCTATACACTCATTCATACCCCCCATACGTACACTATACTCCATACTCCCAGGCCCAGGGACAGACGCCCCAATAGAGAACCCTGCCCCTGCACCCAGGAGACAGACCCCTTTGCCCACCAGGACGGGGACAAGCAGACCACCAAGGCCCCCACACCGGCAAGAGCAGCCCACCAGCCCAGGACCCCGACCAGACGGCGTGATGTTCTATCCGGGCTCCGACCCCTGATGGTCCAACGAACAGGGGTGTGGAAAGACCCCCCAGCCTCTCTCCCCCAGCTCAATGTGGTGTTGTTGCGTGTTGTTCTAATGTGCACTTAAAACAGAGGGGGGGGACATGGGAATACTGCCGGGTACCCCCATCTCCCCCCCCGGGCCCTCAGTGTCTAGATGCGTTTAACCAGTGGGTGCCGGCACCACAGGCGAGGCCCCCACAACGGGCCCCTATAGGGGGCCCCCCATGAGGGGTCCCGCCCCCAGCGCCAATGCGCCACACCGCCAGGTCCCTACATGTGCGTTCCATGTAAATGTTGCAAGTGTAAGTGTCTAAGTTGCTCAATAAAATCGGGACCCAGGCCGCCACCGGGTAGCGAAGACGGAAGCTCCATCCCGCACCCCAGTGACGTGCCCACGTCCCAAGGCCTTGTGAATGGTAGAATGAAGGAGCAGGTGGACAGAGGCATGGGGATGGGGAGAAAATAACTGGGGTGACCATTGCCAACCCCAGGGAGCCAGCTCCCCTGCTGACTCCAATAGGCACCCCCGTTCGGCCCGATCCACCAGGGGTGGGAGGCCCCAGCACGTCCAGTCGGGGCCCACGGCAGCGGTACCGCCGAGCCCCATGGGGGCCCCGGCAATCCACCAGCCCCCATGCCAGGGGCATACCTAAATCCTTCCCAACATTCACACTGCTAACAAAACACATGTCACTAGACACCCAGGTTGAGTTTAGCCCCCCCTCCCCCTCAACGCCCTCCCCCCTCCCGTCCCAAGCGCACCCCGTTAAAAAGAGCGCCTGTGCTAGATGGTAAAAAGCCTCCCCGCCAATAAGAGACGCCCCAGGCACCGCCAGCGTCCGAGGGCCCCCGCGCCGAGGCCGGAACCCGGCGCACCACCGACTCGGGTACCCCGGACATGCCGCGCCAGGCCCGTGAGCAGACCGAAGTCCCGGGCGGCCAATCCCCAGGACGACATCCTCCAGCCTTGCTACTACCGCCCGATGGCCGTGCGGCAACAGAACCCAGCAAGTCCACCCACCAGCCCACACCCCACCAACTGGTCAGTCACCGTGGAGGCCGACCAACACCGGCCAGAGGCCCCCACCTCAGCACCCCCGCGAGGGCTATGGAGGAGCCATGTCCAGTGTCAATATAGCCGATCGGGCCCGGAGACGCCGGCCAACCGCCACGGCCTCTCGCCGACGCGGCCACCGGGGAGCAAGCGACAAGAACCAGCCCGGGGAGATGGAAAGGGCAGCAGCGTGGCAGGGCACATTCTGAAAAGGATGAAGGCTACTTGGACTCTATGATCTGGAATGATGAGACCAAAATCAATCTTTTTGGAACTGATGGCTTCAAAACCGTCTGGCGTCGCAAGGCTGAGGAGTACAAGGAAAATGCATGGTGCCTACAGTGAAACATGGAGGGGGTAGTGTTATGTTTTGGAGAATCACGAATTCTCAAATGTACTGCTCTATACTGAAAGCTAAGATGCTACCATCACTTCGGGCCTTTGGTCGTTGTGCCATTTTTCAACATGACAATGACCCTAAACACACGTCTAAGGCCACTGCTGACTTTCTGAGGAGGAACAGGATGAGAGTGATTCCATGGCCAAGTATGTCACATGATCTGAACCCTATAGAGCATCTTTGGGGAATCCTGAAGAGGCAGGTTGAGCATCACTCTCCATTCAGCATCCAGGCTCTGAAAGATGTCATCCTTGAAGAATGGAAAAGGTTGTTGTCGACTTGTGCCCTCCATGCCGAGGAGACTTGGGACATTTGATCTTTATATTATTTTATTGTTGTCGTTTTAATTTCTATATTTTATTCTATCTTTTAGCTTTATTTTTAAGTGATTGTGTATTAATTACGTGGATTTGTTCCTTACAATATATTTTCTTACTGATTGATTACTGTTAAACTTATATGCTTGTAATCATGTGGTTTCATTATCACTGAATCATGTAAAGCACCTTGAATTACCTTGTGTTGAAAGTGTGCTATAGAAATAAAATTGCCTTGCCTTGCCTTGCCTTGGGGCTGTCATTGGAAATAATGGAGGCCATACAAAGTACCAAATGTACTGGATGTGATTGAGTTTGTTGTGGGGTGTACTCACTTTTGCTCCAACCCACTTTCACAGAAATAGAAAAATCTGTAATTTAAGGCATGTTTTCACCTTTCTGTTTAAGTTATAATGTCAGAACAAAGTGCAATAAACATCATCAAGGGCTGTTTGGGACATATTGTTTGTGTTCATTTTAATACTGTGACTAATGTTGTTTTTCAGGGGGGGTGCACTTGTACATGCAGACTTGTTGCAACATTAGCAGCTTCCCCTCCAGTGCTTTCATTTTATAACAATTCAGAATAATATTAATAGAAGTATTTTTTATCAAGTTTTCTTTTTGACTCTTAGTTTCAACTCTCAGCTCTTTTCATTTCATTTTGTTTAAAAATGAAGACTCCAGTGAAGGAAATAGATGGATTCTCATTACCTAGTGGTCTGATGATTTTCTGTATTTTATAACATAAAAATAGAATTAAAAACACCAAATCAAAAGTTTGGACATTATGTTCAATTAAGATGAAGCTGAAAAAACACTTTGTTAAACTACGTTTGACCTGTATTACATTGAAGCAATACAACAGCACATTATTAAATGTTCTCCTCATGAATTTAATTGTTTTAAAAATATAAACATGTATTCCAATCGTGGTTCTTCCTACACATTTTAAAAAAGTTGGAACAGAAAAGCATTTCCCACTTTTTAAACGATTCATTCATTTTCACGTCACAGATGTTTAGGGAGGAAAGAGGCCAAGTGATGAAATGTTTAAGGTGTAATTTTGTCCCTTTCTGCCTGCTAAAAAGTTTTAAAGGGGAAGTTCTTTTTTTCTTTAAAACTGGACCTTATTTAGCAAATATTACGTTAATTTACTCACTCAAATAAATTTGGAGCCACTTGGAGTCCTTCAGGCGAAGTTTCTATCCAGTCTGATCATATTGTATCCATATAATGGGAGCCAATCAGGGCAGGAGATTTGCTGTCTGTAATAATAAATTATCTGCCCCATAACTCCTTCATTTAACCAGGTTTAGTTATTAATAATTAGTGATATTCTCCTGTGAGTTCAGAACGTCTCATAAATGTTTCTTATTTCTGATCCAGGATGATTTAGAGGCTATAATCCATCTACACTAACATCCCAGCTGTATCTGATCAGGACTTTCTTTGCTCTACGGCGGTCGCTTAGACAGAACTACTGCAGACATCATCATGGTTCATGTTTGCATATTAAATCTCCTGGTAGCTTTTTATTTTTACTTTCCTAAGCAGAGCATTACAGCTTTGCTATAATATTCCACTACATATATATGTATGAAAAATCTTTATTAGTGATTACTGCGGGTTTAATTTCTTGTAGTTATGGACACGACCGTTTTAGAACAATAAACCCACAGTTAGGAAACTTCTAGTTCTGCTGAACTTCACTGACACGCATAATTAATGAAGTATGTGCTAAGACAGTATTCTTAAATCCTTGAGCCTATAACGTTAGCAGACTGAAATATAACCTCTGCATAATCACCTGTTTATAGATCCCATCATTATTTCACCAGTTTAGCTGATTATCAGCCATAAGCTGCTCCTGTTCCAACCTTTGATAGAATGTGTTGCAGGTCTGAATGACGGGATGGAGATTTATTCATGAAATGAAGATGATCAGATAAAAGATTAAATATTTTGTATTCATTTAGTCTGCAATGAAATAAAAGTCCAAGTGAATTTAGAAATCACTGCTTTCTTTTTTTATTTGTGTTTTCCGTCCCAACCTTTATTGATTTGCAGTCATAATATCCTGCAGTAAATATTTGGGTTGTAAAGTTGGCTAACCTATTGTCTGTTTTTTCCAGAGGAGGTGTTGAACTCCCAGGTGGCCCACTGGTGGTCCCCCGATGGCTCCAGGCTGGCCTACCTCTCCATCAACGACTCCTTGGTCCCTACCATGCTTCTGCCTCGTTTTACCGGCTCTGTCTACCCAAGAGGGACAGAGTACCCCTACCCAAAGGTGATTCTACGTCATTCTTCATGTTCCTCAGCCTTCCAGCTGGTATCAGACCCATTCGATGAACGATGGAGCGTCTAACGTAGGTGCTGGTGCAGCAGGCGGTTTCTCCTCTCTGGAGAAGCTCTGTAGATGTTCACAGGTTGGGAAGGTTTTCTGCAGCCATTTCTAAACATCAACACATGGATTTAGAAAGTCAGAGGTCCCGCCTGCCTAGAGACGTTTCACCAAACATCAGTGTAGCTCCATGTGTTTATTTAGGCCTTTTATGAATAATGTGGATCAGAG
Organism: Apricaphanius iberus; assembly: GCA_028564705.1. Taxonomy (NCBI): domain Eukaryota; kingdom Metazoa; phylum Chordata; class Actinopteri; order Cyprinodontiformes; family Aphaniidae; genus Apricaphanius; species Apricaphanius iberus. Next base: position 237,892 of record JAPXFQ010002985.1, read on the forward strand.
ACAGTCAGCAATAATTATAACTTGTGATTTAGTTTAGAGATGAAAGCATTCCTCTGTGTAATAGATTGTAGTAGATTGTGATAAACGATTTTGTTCCTGCTTTGCTTGAGCTGTTGTCTAACGAGATCCTCCCTGGAGGAATGTCCTCCACTCCTGCTGCCGTTGTTCATGAAGCCATACGGCTGCAGGGTGGAGCTCCAGCTGCTCCGTCAGACCTGACGAAGCTGCTGGTGTCTGTGTTTGGTGCAGATGGGGCAGGTGAACCCGAGCGTCAGCCTCCACGTCGTTTCTCTGGACGGCAGCTCCTTTACCACCGACCTCCGGCCTCCCGCCAGTCTGGAGAACAGGTTTGGCTTCAGGGGACGTTAACCAAATATTTGCTCCTTTATTGTCCCACAAGCATAATTCTGTTTTTAGCAGCAAAACGAGAACAAAAGGAGTCCAAAGAATATGTAACATTATGGACAAAGCTACAAAAAACTGTGCAGTTATTAAAGATAAAAATACAGATCAATTTTAACAATAGAGCAGGATACTTAAAGATGTTTAAATGATTTAAAAAAAAATTAAAATTCGTACAGAATGCCCATTGTAGTTATGCATTAAAAATGAATGTATTATTTTCAAAGTTAGTATATATAAATGGAGTTTAAGACAAATAATGTGCATATTACAGCAGTAGAAATGTTAAGCGAATTTGTGCACTTTGCAGCGCTGATGTAACATCAGATATATAATCACAGTTCTGGGAGAAATTTCAGAGGGTTTGCTTTCCAAAGAACTTTTTTTTTTTTTGCTTTAGTGTGAGGAAATCCCCCCTGGATGATTTCTTATTACATCAGTATCAGTCGGTCAGGTGTTGTTCCACCTGTTCAGCCTCACTAACACCATGCCACTCAGATTTTTCCATCACCGTTTTAAAGGGAAATTCCAGCTTTTGTTAGCCTGGGCCTTATTTTTAGCTAATTTTATGTTTTTCACTCATCCTGAGGAGTCAGTTTGAGCCGTTCAGCAGTATTTATACATCCATACAATGGGAGAGCTGGGGACAGTAGAAATGCTTCCAATAAGGTCCATCTGCCCAAACGCCTTAACTCTACCATGTTTATATTCTCCTTGCACTTACGAACGCTTCAGAGGTGCTTCTGTATTTTCTACAGGGCTGATTTGGGGGATTAACAATTAAACAATAATAAAAAGCTGATGAATCTGCTGAGGTAAAACACAGACTGGCCGTCCTGCTGGGGCAGAAGCACTTCTGAGGCCTTCGTAAGGAGAATATAAACATGGCACAGTTAAGGTGTTTGGGGCAGATTAAACCTTATTACAGCGGTATTCGGATTCGCTCCCGTTCTACTCATGTCCACTAATGGAGGGAGTTAATATAAATACCGCTGAACGGCTCCAAACTTGTCAGGTTGAGTAATAAAGCATAAAATATGCTAAAAATAAGGTCCAGGTTGAAAAAAACTGTCCAGTGGCTGAAAGACCTTATAGCACATTTGTCTTTTTGTTGGAGACTCTGATCCTGAATAGGAACAAAAGCAATGAAGTGACCCAAACAGTAGCTCCTTAGTGGCACCTGGAGCAGCGTCTGAACGTCTCTCAGCCCGGTTCTGCTTCCTCCTGTCTCTGCAGCCAGTTCTACATCACCATGGTTAGATGGGTGACCCGGCAGCAGCTGAGCGTCCGTTGGGTCAGTCGGGCTCAGAACGTGTCGATTCTCTCGCTGTGTGACGCTGGAACCGGCGTCTGCTCGACGGTAGGAAGCCTTCATGGGGGATGGAGGGGGGGGTGGAGCTGTGCTGACCCGGTTTCCTCTCGTTTCTCCAGAAACACGTGATGACATCAGAGGCGTGGCTGGACCGGCAGGTGAGGGCTTCCTGTTTAAAACGGTGATGGTCGGGAAGCTTAATGTTCCCGAGCATCTGGAGATGTTTCCTAAAGCGCCCGCAAAGACACATCTGGATCTGAAGGATCCAGCTGGATTCAGTGAAACCAGAAAAACTGGAAGAAATGAGAGAAGCATCCTGATGGTTCCAGCCGTGGTCTAAATGTTTTTGAGTGGAATCTTCACATTTATCTTTGAAGTCCCACAGCTGTGGAAGGAATCCACAGTCGTTCCTGTAGCAAGAGTGCCATCACTACTAGACTACCGCCCTGTGGCCCTGACTTCATTGGTGATGAAGAGTTTTGAGAGTTTCATGACGCAGACGATGATAGATCCTTATCAGTTTGCATACCAACCTAGGAAGAGGCTGGATGATGCTACTGAATCTGGGGGAAAAAAACACGCATCCACGTCTATGATTTGCTGATTTTTCCGCAGCCTTTAACTGTAAGCAGCCTCATGTTGTCGCTGACATGCGTAGTTTTGACTGTGGAACCAAATGCTGGTTGGTCGACAGTAAGAGAACTGGTGTTAACAGCAGTTTGTCAGAAACCTCGCTGCGCTCCACAGACTCGCCTCAGGGCTGCGTTTTGTTACCACTGTTCATGTTCTACACAAATGAGTGGAAGAGAACTTTTGAATAATTATATTTGCAGATGATTGCGTGTTTTTGAGCGTATTGAAGGAACATGAAGATATTCCTGTTCTTGATGGTGCAGGGATTCTTACCTACAGCTCAATGTGGCTAAAACTAAAGAATTGATCATTGACTTCCATACGAATCCACCCGTTCCAACACCACCCATTGTCAGTGGTAAAGCCATAGAGACAGTTAGTCAATATAAGTACTTAGACAATAAACGGACTTTTGATTTAAACACAGGAACTATTTGTAGGAAGGAAAACCAGAGGTTGTTTTATCTTAGGAAACTTCCTAAAATGGTTCACACCTTTTTTATTTACTCAACTTTCACGTTTTCTATGTTGTGTAGAATTGGTAACATCAGTGTTCTGAATAAAAAATAAATAAAAAAGCATTGTTAAACTACCGGCATGAGTCTTAATGATCTAAACTCTGTTTTTAAAATCAGAGTCATTCAGAAGGTAAATGTAATTTAGGCTAACCGTCTCCATCCCCTCTATGCAGAGTTTCAGCTTCTCCCTTCTAAGATCAGTTATAGTTTTTCATGTAACACAAAATCAAACAGAAACCTGAATTCCTTTGTTCCATCTGAGATCAGATTTTTAAACAGGATGTAAATGATCTTGTGGGAAAGTGGGCTCAGTGAATCCTTAGTGACTATTGCAGTGCTGTACACATGAATTTTATGTATCTTTATGTACAGTCGTGGCCAAAAGTTTTGAGAATGACACAAATATAAGTTTTCACAAAGTTTGCTGCTAAACTGCTTTTAGATCTTTGTTCGAGTTGTTTCTGTGATGTACTGAAATATAATTACAAGCACTTCATATGTTTCAAAGGCTTTTATCGACAATTACATGACATTTATACAAAGAGTCAGTATTTGCACTGTTGGACCTTCTTTTTCAGGACCTCTGCAGTTCTACTGGGCATGCTCTCAATCAACTTCTTTTTCAAATCCTGACTGATAACAACCCATTCTTTCATAATCACTTCTTGGAGTTTGTCAGAATTAGTGGGTTTTTGTTGAGGATTGACCAAAAGTTCTCAATGGGATTAAGATCTGGGTAGTTTCCAGGATATGGACCCAAAATATCAACGTTTTGGTCCCTGAGCCACTTAGTTATCACTTTACCTTATGGTATGGTGCTCCATGGTGCTGGAAAATACTTTGTTCTTCACCAAACTGTTGTTGGATTGATGGAGGGTGTTTTGGTACCATTCTTTATTCATGGCTGTTTTTGGGCTAAACTGTAAGTGAGCCCACTCCCTTGGATGAGAAGCAACCCCAACATGAATGGTCTCAGGATGCTTTACTGTTGGCATGATACAGGACTGATGGTAGCGCTCACCTTTTCTTCTCCAGACAAGCCTTTTTCCAGACGTCCCAAACAATCAGACAGATGCATCATGGGAGAATCTGACTTTGCCCCAGTCCTCAGCAGTCCATTCACCAAACTTTCTGCAGAACATCAATCTGTCCCTGATGGTTTTTTAGGAGAGAAGTGGCTTCTTTGCTGCCCTTCTTGACACCAGGCCATCTTCCTAAAGTCTTCGCCTCACACCTGCCTGCTGCCATTCCTGAGCAAGCTCTGCACTGGTGGCACTCCGATCCTGCAGCTGAATCCTCTTTAGGAGACGATCCTGGCGCTTGCTGGACTTTCTTGGACGCCCTGAAGCCTTCTTAACAAGAACTGAACCTCTTTCCTTGAAGTTCTTGATAATCCTATAAATTATTGATTTAGGTGCAATCTTAGTAGCCACAATATCGTTGCCTGTGAAGCTATTTTTATGCAACGCAATGATGGCTGCACGCGTTTATTTGCAGGTCACCATGGTTACCAATGGAAGAACAATGATTTCCAGCATCACCCTCTTTTTAACATGTTAACTCTGCCATTCTAACCCAATCAGCCTGATATAATGATCTCCAGCTTGTGCTCGTCAACATTCTTACCTGAGTTAACGAGACGATTAATGAAATGATCTCAGCAGGTCCTTTAATGACAGCAATGACATGCAGCAAATTAGGATTATTCAATTCATCTGATCACTGTTCATAACATTCTCGACTTTATGCAAATTGCTATTATGAAAACTTAAGCAGAAACTTTTTCTAATTCTCAAAACTTTTGGCCACAACTGTATGTGTTATATCCATATTTTGTTTTGTATTTTAAAAAATGAAATAAATGGTTGACCTGTGTCTCTGACCTTCCAGAACGAGGAGGCGCTGTTCTCCAGGGACTGCAGCACCTTCTTCACCAGCGCCGCCCTGACGGACGCCGGCCAAGGAGCCTTCAGACACGTCGTCATGGTTTCCAACCAGGTAAAACAGAACTGACCGGCTGCTGCAGAGAGGATGTAGGTAGGAAGCGACGCTGAGGTGCTGTCTCTGCTCTGTCCTCAGTCTGATGGTGAGCAGGTCCGACCTCTGACCTCTGGACCCTGGGACGTCTCTCAGGTTCTGGCCTACGATGAGAACACCAGATCAGTGTGAGTTGACAGGAAACAGGAACGCCTCCCAGGTCCGGTTTCTCCAGCCTGCATGGATGCAGCATAGAAACTGTTCCTGCAGATAGAATGAAGCTAAATCAGGGCCATAATGTTTGTTTATTTTAAAGAAATAATTGAAATTGAAAATATGTAAGCTGAAAAAGAAAGCTACATTTTTATTTTCAACTTCGAAAAACAAAAATTGGATTCAAAATAAAGCTAAATGTATTGAGATTTTTTTATTAATTTAATTTATTTCAGTGTTATTTTTATTTTGTATCTTTCAAAATAAATTTTCATTCAAAAGTTTCAGTAATATATATATATATATATTTTTTTAAGTTTAAGATATTTTTTGAGATATTTTTTCTTCACTTTCAGATACCTGTTTTTCAGTTACAAACTTTTGGCCCTGATGCGGCGTGGTGGGCGGGGCTTTACAGAGAGGGGAGTGGCATCATGAGTGGCAGCTGAGCACAGGAGGCTGAAGATGTTCCCTCTATCATGTTATCTATCTATCTATTATGTTTATTCCCACGTTTCCTGAAGGCAACATGTGTAGCCCCGCCCACCACATGCCATAAGTTTGAAACTGAAAAACAGGAATCTGAAAGTGTAGAAAAAGGAAAAATCTGAAAGAGTAAAGAACGGTTTGGACCTCTATTAGAAAGATCTGAATCTGAAAAAAACTATTTGAAACTGAAGGAAAAATATCTCAAACTTGAAAAAAATATTTTTTTTTTCAAACTTTTGAATGAAAGTTTATTTAGAAAAAGACAAAATAAAAATACCACTGAAAATAAATTACTAAAAAAAGTCTATCTATTTTGTTTAATTTTGAATCCAATTTTTTGTTTTTCAGAGTTCAAAATAAAAACTTGACTTTCATTTTCAGCTTACATATTTTTAATTTCAAATATTTCTTTTAAATAAACAAACATTATCTAGCTCCATATTTCACTCGCTGCCTAATACCTCAACAAACTCCTTCTGTTTTCTACACTGAAAAAAAAGGAAATTGGCAAATCTTTGAATTTACAAAAACAAATCTAGTAAATGCTTCACAATCTATACATGTTTTTCTTTTTTCCATGGTTTATTTAAGTACAATTTAAGTGATAATCAACAATACTGAATTTACACAATTTTCTTGCGTTGGTTGAAAGTGAAGGAATGGTGTAACAGAAATTATTATAATCATGTTTAGTTAACACTGGAAAGGAAAAGATATGTTTTATTTAACCACAAAAAATCTGAGTTATTGTGTAGCAAAACGGTTAATGCAGATATTCATAAAGCAGAACCGTTGTTCCTTTTCTCAGTTTGATTCCCGTCCCCTGCTGGATCTTTTTGTGCCTCCAAGTAAAATCCACCGTTAAATAAAGTTTATTGTGGCCACAAAACCTTATAGAAATACAATCATTTTGAAGTTTCATTATTCTCATTTTGGCTATTTCTTCCAACCCCACAGTGAAAATATTATGAAGTATTCCCAACTTTCTGTAAACTTTAAAACATTAGATTGGAAAACATTGCCTCTTTTTACAGAAAGATTAAAGTAAAACTGTTACCTGTTAGTTGACTAAACATATACTTTTAAAGTAATATAAATGTGATTTAAACCATTTTGGGTATTTAAAGATGTGTTATATGAGAAAAGATGTATTAGGTTCTGCTGCACATTTAATAAATAATAGTGGTTAATGCGATGCTTTCATACCAACTTCAACTTGTATTCACATTACAGAACAACATTGTGTAAGAGTAACAATCCCAAGCATTTCGAAATTAAACTTTTGTTTTAATGAGTTAAAAATAATGTGACTACATTATTTAATAAATTCATGTTACAGCAAACCCAAAATATGTTAATTCAACATGTTAGTTTTACTTTGGAGAAATCAGTAAATCATGTCAGATTTACTGATTCCGATTATGTGGAACCGATGGACACAATTTAATCATATAAATTGAAAGAACTTTTTCTTTCAGTGTAGATGATTTCAGATCTTATGTGCAGCTTCAGCCTTTCTGCTCTGATATATCAGAACCAGAGCAGTGTCTCTTTTAGTCGCTATAATGTCTTCTTTGGTCACTTCAAATTAAGTCCAGTTTGAGTTTTACCTGATTTTAATGAACTGCTGCTCTGTACCTGCAGACGCTCCTCAGGGATGAAGATTCTGAGCTGAAATCATTAGAATAAAACATGAAAATCCAAACTTATGTTAATATCTGTTCTATTGAATATTATATTCATAGCTCCAACGACCAGATCTCTGCTTCAGCTCAACATCCCATAATCTTTGGCTGCTCACTCTGACGGCTCTGGGCCGTCACTGATTGGTTCAGTTTTCTAACTTCAACAGATGGGGGGGGTTTTAATTTTCAAGCATTTTTATAATGGTGCAGAAAATAAGTATTTGGTTCAAGGAAAAAATTTCATCTCAATACTTTGTTATTAACCTTTTATTGCCAGTGCCAGAGGTCAAAGGTTACCTGTAGGTCTTCAGCAGGTTTGTCCACACACTGTTGCTGGTATTTTGTCCAATTCCCTGGTGTCCTTTGACAACGGTTTGGTGTTGGCCATGGTGAAGGTGTGAAATGAGCACAGATGTCTTCTACACTGATAACCAGATCAAACAGGTTATTAATATAGGTAATGAGTGGAGGACAGATGAGCCTGTGACTGCAGAAGTTACAGTTAATATTTCCTTATTTGTAGCTTATAAATACTTGTTTTCTGTGCCATTATGGTGCACTCACACTGCCCCAAACGTCTGCGTCAGTTGTGTGAAGATTCCATGTAAAGTCTGTGGTTAAGTCCGTCAGAGTCTCTGTGGCGCTTTGCGTGTGTTCGCTACGTCAGTTTTTCAAGCGTTAGCTGCGTTTCAAACGGCAAAGCAGCAACTCAAAGCAACTCAAAACTTCAGCTAGGCGAACTTTTGTTGCACTTGTTGGGTATTTATCAGTTAAAACTGATAAATTAAGTTATGGTCTATCTGGTTATGTAGAGAATATTAAGTAATAATTGTAAATTAGTAGTTTAATTATTCTTTAAATCATTTAATAGGGGCACCACTAGCCTCTGGGCTAGAAACAAGATCTTATCTCTATTCAAATAAGATTATCAACCAATTATTAATTATTAGTGATTACGGGAAAGTCCTTATCTGAAGGAAATGAATTCTTTGCAATAATTCACAAACACGCAAATTAAAAGAAACCAGAGATTTGAGTCAATTTAACCAATTTATTCTAACCACACCAAAACAAAGGAAAACTAACACACAGAATGCTAAAGGCTAACAGCTATACTAAAAATGGCGACCAGTGGTGACGTCATTTATGCGCGTCACGGAGCGCTTCCTGCTGACGTTCGTAACGGGCCCCTCGCGTGCACGTGTATAGGCGGCATACGGTCCTTATCAGTGGGGGAACTTTCTGTTAGCAAAGGCTCTGGTTCAGAAACACTGCAAAGATAAGGATTTTTTGTCTACCCTAGGCACTGCGTGCTTCTGGGAAACACTCTGTGTATGCGCAACAGAACGCCTGTGTCATTAAACACTCACTACAGTACATGAAAAACCAAAGGGATTTCCTACAATCAGATAACTTTGCCTATTACTAAAGGATGAAAGGCACAACAGACATGAAACTTACACAACAATTAAGCTCACAGTTTACCCGTAAATACGAACAAAGCACAGCACAGAAACCTCAAGAGCGCTCATTAGAAATTAGAGCATGCATGCATCAAAATACACAGGATTCCTGAATAACTCCACCCAGGTTAAGAAATAAAATCGAACAGTCTTACTTAATAGAAGTCACAGATGCAGGAGAAAGGCACTCTCTTCAGCCAGTGGATTTTAGTGTTTTAGCAACTGAGAAAAACTGTAAAGCAGTAACCCAACCAATCAGAGCGTCTCACTGCAGCGACATCACCTGACGTTGATGTTGTCTAGCCAATCACCATCCGCCTGCAGCTTTGCTAGCTTCAGCTTAAAAATGTATTTACGCCAAACTAGATGCGTTGTGAGCGTTGCTAGATGCTGACAAAGTCTGCGGTCTGAATGTACCATTATAGAAGTAAATTCTCTTAAAATCATTTCTGTCTCTTAGAGTGGAAGTAAAACTAAGATGAAAATCACAGAAAGTGGGACGACTTGTACAATCAGTGCCTGCTAACTGGTTTTTAGCGCCGCTGTACATCCTGAGCTGATGCAGGACTCAAAGGGTCGTTATTACACCGTTACTACACCATTATTACTCCGTTATTACAACATTATTACTCCGGTATTACTACATTATTACATCATTATTATACCGTTTTTACATTATTACACCGTTATTACATTATTACACCGCTAATACACCATTATTACACCGTTTATACACCATTATTACTCCGGTATTACAACATTACGCCGTTATTACAACATTATTATACTGTTATTACACCATTATTACTCCGGTATTACTACATTATTACATCATTATTACACCGTTATTACATTATCACACCACTATTACACCATTATTACACCGTTTATACACCATTATTACTCCATTATTACAACATTATTACACTGTTATTACACCATTATTACACTTTTATCACACCGTCATTACAACATTATTACACCAGTATTACACAGTTTTTACAACATCATTACAACATTATGACACTGTTATTACACCATTATTACACTTTTATTACACCGTCATTACAACATTACACCAGTATTACACAGTTATTACAACATTATTACACCGTTATTACAACATTACACCATTATTACAACATTGTTACACTGTTATTACAGCATTATTACACCCTTATTACTCTGTTATTACAAAATTTTTAAACCATTATTACACCATTATTACAACATTATTACACCGTTATTACAACATTAGTACACCATTATTACACCTGTAGGTCAGCAGGATACAGAGTATCAGCCTCTGTGTTCCCTGTAGAGTTACTTTACACCATCAGTTCTATCAGTGGTGCCGGTATTTCCTGATCCATCAGGTTCCTCTCCAGAAAGAACCAGAGGAACTCCCTGTTACCTGCTGCCCATCATCACGCTGTCATCAGCCTCACCTGTGGGGGCTGATGCATCATAGCTGATCAGAACCAGCCAATCACCAGCTGGATTCTTATCTTTTTCAGATATTTCCTGAGTGCAGAGGAAGGACCAGCTCAGCAGCACCTGTACAGGTACAGCATCAGTTTAGGCTCAGCCCTGGGTTTAATACAACAGGCTGCTAATGCTAACAAAACAAACATTGTTCTGTTAGCTGCTTGTTGTCTAATTCTGAGTCCAGTCCTGGTTCCTGACAGCGATTTAGCTCTATGGGTAAATCAGCTGCTGATCTGCTGATCAAGTTACTGGAAGCCTTAGAAGAAAAGGAAAATGTAAAGAAGTGCAGGATGATTTAAGAACTAATCACCAAAGAACTGTCAAAGGTTTCACCATCAAGCCCATTAGAAATCGACAGCGGTGTCTGATACACAGCAACTCATTGAGGATTGGTGGATTTTCCCCTAAGAATGACCGCTGGATGTTCTTCCACCCAACAGAAGATACAGATCATCTCCTCAGAATCGAACTCTGTTAATTCCTCTTTATCTGGACTGCTACGATTTAACCCTTTATCTGGACTGCTACGAATTAACCCTTTATTTGGACTGCTACGATTTAACCCTTTATCTGGACTGCTACGAATTAACCCTTTATTTGGACTGCTACGATTTAACCCTTTATCTGGACTGCTACGATTTAACCCTTTATCTGGACTGCTACGAATTAACCCTTTATTTGGACTGCTACGATTTAACCCTTTATCTGGACTGCTACGATTTAACCCTTTATCTGGACTACTAGGATTTAACCCTTTATCTGGACTGCTACGATTTAACCTTTATTTGACTACAACCTTTATCTGGACTGCTAGATAACTTTATCTGGACTGCTACGATTAACCCTTTATCTGGACTGCTAGGATTTAACCCTTTATCTGGACTGCTACGATTAACCCTTTATTTGGACTGCTACGATTTAACCCTTTATTTGGACTGCTACGATTTAACCCTTTATCTGGACTGCTACGATTTAACCCTTTATCTGGACTGCTACGATTTAACCCTTTATTTGGACTGCTAGGATTTAACCCTTTATCTGGACTGCTAGGATTTAACCCTTTATCTGGACTGCTACGATTTAACCCTTTATCTGGACTGCTACGATTTAACCCTTTATCTGGACTACTAGGATTTAACCCTTTATCTGGACTGCTACGATTTAACCCTTTATTTGGACTGCTACTATTTAACCCTTTATCTGGACTGCTAGGATGTAACACTTTATCTGGACTGCTACGATTTAACCCTTTATCTGGACTGCTAGGATTTAACCCTTTATTTGGACTGCTACGATTTAACCCTTTATTTGGACTGCTACGATTTAACCCTTTATTTGGACTGCTACGATTTAACCCTTTATCTGGACTGCTACGATTTAACCCTTTATCTGGATGCTACAAACCCAGCTGCTGATTTAACCTACGACTCTACGATTTAACCCTTTATTTCCTGCTAGAAACCCTTAATGGACTGCTACGATTTAAATGGACTGCTACGATTTAACCTTATCTGGACTGCTAGTTTAACCCTTTATCTGGACTGCTACGATTTAACCCTTTATCTGGACTGCTAGGATTTAACCCTTTATCTGGACTGCTAGGATTTAACCCTTTATCTGGACTGCTAGGATTTAACCCTTTATCTGGACTGCTACGATTTAACCCTTTATCTGGACTGCTACGAATTTAACCCTTTATCTGGACTGCTACGATTTAACCCTTTATCTGGACTGCTACGATTTAACCCTTTATCTGGACTGCTACGATTTAACCCTTTATCTGGACTGCTAGGATTTAACCCTTTATCTGGACTGCTACGATTTAACCCTTTATTTGGCCTGCTAGGATTTAACCCTTTAAACGGACTACTACGATTTAACCCTTTATTTAGCCTGCTAGGATTTAACCCTTTAAATGGACTGCTACGATTTAACCCTTTATCTGGACTGCTACGATTTAACCCTTTATCTGGACTGCTACGATTTAACCCTTTATCTGGACTGCTACGATTTAACCCTTTATCTGGACTGCTACGATTTAACCCTTTTATATGGACTGCTACAATTTAACCCTTTAAACGGACTACTAGGATTTAACCCTTTATCTGGCCTGCTAGGATTTAACCCTTTTATATGGACTGCTACAATTTAACCCCTCATATCAAATAAGGGACCTCCAATGACTCCAACCTCCAACTATAGATGCTGAGCATCACTGACCCTTCTTCCATTCTGCTACAGGCTGTCAGCAGTGGATCCTTTCCATAGGGAGTGCCTGAGCTGCTCTCTGTTCAAACCTAACTGCAGCTTTTACGACGCCGTCGTGAGTCCAGACCACCAACATGTTCTCCTGAACTGCAGAGGTACCTGCCAGTTTCTGGGTGTTTTTACTCATCCATTGTTGTTTAAAGGGACAGTCCTCGTTAAAGGGCCTGAGGACTTTAGCTCATTGTGTCGTTTACAGTCAAAGTGGAACCGGATGGAGATTTGTTTAAAACTTAGGACAAAACGTAAGAGTTATCATGATCTGCGTCTGCAAACATACCCAGAAATATTCACGTTTTCTGCTTAGAAAGGCAGAAACATTCATATTTATTATTTTTGGATTCATTAATAGTTATCATCCGTTTGATTCTGTTGTTTTCACCAAATCCCCTCAGAGACGCTCTGAACTCCCAGAGGAATAGAGCTAGTGATTGATAACCAACCACTAGTGAAATAAAGAGTTTAGTGGCAGATAATTCCTTATTTAGAGGCTGACCTTTGGCTGCCCCATTAACTCCCATTATATGGATCTAAACTTCTCCTGAAGGACTCCTAGTGGCTCCTAACTGGCCTGGGTGGGTAAATGAACATAATGCTGGAAATAAGGTCCAGGTTGAAACAAACGGTACTTCCCCTTTAAAGCCTGAGGAGCTCATATGTAGAGAACATTAGTTTAATATCAAACGGTTGCAGTGAAAGTGTGTTTTTCTGCCTCAGTAATCCTGGACTGTCAGGATTTTTAAGACCAAATCCAAACATTTTATCCTGACTAAGAAAACACCAGTTTATGGCTTAGATTGAAAGCTTTCAGCATGAAGCCAGAAACGAGCAGTAAACTGATTTCATGTTGTCTGCAGGACCTGGGATACCTGGAACCACCCTCCACAGCCTGCAGGACATGAGCAGTAAGAGCCTCTTATTTCACTCGCTTGCATCAGGTGTGCTTATTGGTCACATGTGGGCGGAGCCAATGGATGGTTTCCTCTCTGCATCACACTGTAAAGCGGCTCTGACATCTTCACACCGCTCCGTCACAGCGGACTCAGATGGATTAGATCTGCAGCTAAACGCTGGCTGTGGCAGTGAGCGTAGATCTAAAGCGCTCAGATCAGCCTCAGTTTGATTAGTTAGGCTTCTCCTGTGGTGATGAAGTACAGAAACATGCTAAGTTCCAGTTTTTCTGGTCATGCAGCCGCATGAAGAGAGAAATGAAAAAATGATGAGCGTGGACAGATTGTCTGGCTCTAGGCTACAAGCTGGTGTAACCTGCTGCAATCACCCCTTCTTCCACTTCACTTTAAAACTTTCTGGGCTCAAACACCCACAGCTTTAGAACTGTGGAAATACTCAGGATGTTATCTCCAGGTTTGGATGCTATATGAAGTAAAAACCTTACATTCTGTGGAGTAATAGCCACGTTTGACTCTGATCCTCCACAGGATACACGACTCTGGAAGGAAACGCAGAGTTAAGGCGAGCTCTGATGAACAGGACCATACCGAGGAGGGACCAGAGGACGCTACGCATCAACAACTCTGGTAGGAGTCCAACGCTTTTATCGAATGCTGCGTTCACACCGCCACAAACGCCAGCGTCAGTTACGGTAAGATTCCAGGTAAAGTCTACGGTCCGTCAGAGTCTCTGCGGTGCGTTGTGTGCGTTGGCTATCTCAGCTTTTCAGGCATTCATGTAGCTGAACTTTTGACAGACTTGACGCAGTTTGTCAACCAATCAGAGCGTCTCATTGTAGTGATGTCACTATACACGTATCTTGAATGAAGCGCGGGTCCAGTGAAAACATTTTCAACAAACGCAGATTTAAATAATCATAAATAACACTTACCGAAGTCAGATGGACAGGCGTCTCCTAAGGAAGAACGGAGAACCTGTCGTTGGTGTCCTGGTAGGAGGTTTAAGCTCCAATGCGGCCGAGGAGGTCGTAAAATTAGGCGCGGGACAGACTGAAGTAGCGCTGAAAGAGAACCTCATCCATAAGCAGCTCCTGGAGCAAATGGTTAAACTCCCCAAACTCAGAACGCATCTGAATAATGGGCGCTGATGAACCTGAAGTCAACGTTGTCTAGCTTTATCTAGCTAATAAAGCCAAGCCACTCTCTAGTTACGATCCACCGTAGTTCAGAACGTACGGCAACAGGGGAAGCCCCGCCCACTGTTGTTTTTTCCTCAGAAGCAGGCTATGGAAGCCAAAAAGTACATACGTCAAACTAAATGCGTAGGAAACGCTGCCTGACCCAGACAAACGGTGTGAACATGGAGGACAGCCGTCTGTAGAACATGGCTCCACTCTTCTTCCCAGCATTTATTCGGCTTCCTCCACGGTTCTGTGAAAGGTCCGCATTCCTATCAGATGAGGATGTGGGCTTTAACCAGGCCAGTGCCAGTTCAGAACAATCCCATACAGTTGCTACTACAGGGAATATTTGACTCTGTGTGAGTTTGGCACTTTTTAGCTAAAAACAGCTAAGACTGTTTTTAGTTGCCTCTATTAACAATGAAAAATATGCAGTTCTAGCTTGTTTTTACACAGCAGTAGATTGTTTTTCCAAGTTTAAATCCTCTGGGTGTGTAAAGCTCCATCATCGCTCCAGTTTCCTAGTATTCTACATTAAAGTATATAATTCTGCATTAAACCAGGGAGCTGACCTCCTATGGCTGATTATCTTCTTTTTTTAAGCAGAAAACTTTGTCTAATGCCAGAAAGTCTCAGAAAAGTCAGAGATGGAATTGCTGCCGACGTCGCGTTATTTGGAGACACTGAGGGAAACAAGAATAGAACGGATTTCTTCAAACTCGTTACAGCATTGTCTGATAAAGTTTTACTGTAATTCATTTTCTTTCGGGTTTGTGGTTAAAATAAACGTGAATGTAATAAAAACTGATCAGAGGGGGCAGGCTTATGTCAGCTAAAGGTCCAAAGTGTGCCGACCCCAGTGGGTGGGTCCCAGGATTTACTTGAGTTTTTATGCATGTTTATATAAATGATCTGAGCTGGACCAGTCAAAGCAGGGTCGTGACCTTTAACCTTCTGTTCCTGCTCTAAGCTGCTGGGACGTCCAATCAGCTGTCTGAGATCTTCTGATGTTGTAGAGATGACCTCTGACCCTTCCCAAGTTGATGATACTGCTCTTTCTCTCTATTCTCCGTCTAAAACACAACACCGGCTTTGAGTGTGACCGGCTGATGATTGGCTGCTCTGTCTTAAGTCCCGCCTCTCCTGGTGCGTTAGATTTATTGATCAGCCGGTTCGACGGCTGATCAATAAGGTGTGACGCCGCTGGCTGTAGCCTCCAGAGAAACAAACTGACCCCTGTTCATAACCTACGCAGAAATCTAACCAGACAGAAACCAGAATGGGAGCGTTTATCCCAAGTTACAAAAATAACTTTGGTTTTCTCACTGCATCGTCTGGGTGTGTCGCCTGTTTGCTTCCAGCAGAATAAGGCAGTAATTGGGATATAAACTCTGATTCGTTCTGGTAATCACTGACAGGTTGGGGTTTCATTATCTTTCTTTCTACCCTGACTCTGTAATGATTCATCTGGATTATTCTGTTGGTTCTGCAGGACTTCGCCTGGAGCTGATGATTCCTGAAGACCTGGATGAAACAGTTGCTCACCCCCTGTTGCTCCTCCTGTAGGTCATCTAACCTCTGCTATAACGTCTAAAATGTCGATAAAAACCAATAAAGCTGATATCAAGGTTTAACACATTATTGTTCTAAATGAACCTGCGGTTTGTCTCATTCATAAAAACAGCCTCTGTGTTTGTCCGTAGAGACAGCGCCCCCGGTGGTCAGGCTGTGAGTGACCGTTTCTCCCTCGGCTGGGAGTCTGTGCTCGTCAGTTCTGATCGGGTCATCGTGGCCCGTCTGGATGGGAGGGGCAGCCGCTCCCAGGGTCAGAAGGTCCTGCAGGCGGTCTACCAGAACCTGGGGACGGTGGATGTTCTGGACCAGATAACGGCGCTGGAGTAGGTTCTCATCCTGGAGGAGGCAGACCACAGGCGCCTCTTTCTACCAAAACACCTAGAAATGTTTTATATTTTATATATCATCAGGTTGTGACGCTTTTATTAATGCAGGGAAAGTCAAAGTTTAGACGGGCATCTGGACTCACAACGACTTCACTTTGCTCTCCTGTTTTATCTGGTCAGAGAATCCTAGATTCGGTCCTACATTTCAGTTTGCTGGCAGCTCTTTGGCTTTATTATGGGGAAAAATAGCAAATATGAAACTTCTGGTCCTTCAGGCGTTTAGGATTTAACAGATGAAATCAGGACGATATATCAGCTTGAAATAAAACTGAACAAAAAATATTAGGACTGAAAATAACATTTGGCATTGAATATTGAATGATACAGTATAATTGTAACTGAAAATCTTAATTTTTAATAAATGTAGTTGAAAATCTTTCAGATAAACTCAAAATAAATGCATTAAAACAATTCAAGTTTTTTGAACTTTCTTTTCTCCTATGACAATCATTCGTCATTGCTGCTGCTTTTCAGCTTCATTCTGCTGATTTCATGTTGTGGTCGTATGAGGGGGCGGGGCTTCAGAGTCACATGTTCTAACTGTCACTGAGTCGCGCTGTTTTATTACCTGCTCTCTAAACCAGCATATAAACGTCACTTTGACTTATTTTATATATTTTTGATTCTGAAATGTCCATGTTTACAAAAAAATGATGAACATCTGAAAACTTGATTGTGAGTTAATTGTTTTAATGCATATATTTAGTTTCATTGAGAAAAAAATCACTTTCAATCTAGAAAGTTTCATTACATTTACTTCAGATTCAAAATGAAGATTTTCAGTCGCAATTTAATTTTTCTTTTCCGTGCCAATATTTTTTTCTTCAGTTTCATTTCAAGCTGATATCGTTCTGATTCCATATTTACATGGCATGTCGATTAACAAGGAGGACAGAGTCACTCCAACCTGGCAACTGTAGTAGAAATCTGGGTGTCTGAGAGGCCTTGGATGAGAGAATAAAACAAAAGTGTCGGCCATATTCGTACATAGTTTATTCTAAATGCACGGAGGGCCTCCTAGTGAGAACCCTGAAGCTTCAGCACAGATGTATGAGTTTAAATACCGTCAGCCACACCCTAAGAATCAGCTTCTGTCGATCATTACATCATACAGTTATGATAGGATAACCACAGACCAATCACAGAACAACATGGAATAGGTAAACACAGGATGTGTCATCAGCAGTCAGCAGTAAACAATCAGGAGACAGTTTAACTGGACAATCAGAAAATAGATAACAATATGGGACACTTAGTATAATGCTGAGAAAGACATTCACATGATCTGTCATAAGTGTAACACCAGATAATAACAAGATGAAATGTTTACATACAATTGGAATCAGAACATCTGTCTAAGAGCTGAGTAAGAGGATTAAACCTTTCTTAATGTCCCAGGATAATAAAACTTTCTGTCACAGCAACCCTTTCTGTTCTAAAACATGTGATAGTATTTACCTACAGCTACATGAGCCCTGCAGTGTTCTGGTCCCGGTTACAACCGGGTACCAGGATGCGCCAAATAGCTCATTTCCATGACATAAACAGGAGGAGGCAGAACCAAACACACACTACAAAATAGCAATCACTATAGTAATCACAAACATTTCAAAGCGCGCACAAAAACAAATACAACAAAGGTTTTCCGGGGAGAAAAGGCAGTACCACACAATGACCATGAGCGGCAGCACTAAGACGTTCTTAGACCGAAAAATGTAGAATTTAACAAGTTTACACGAAAATGTCAAAAAATGCCCTGAAACTGAAAAGATTGTATTAGTAAGGATCCATTTATAGAGTTTATAAGCGAAAAACAAAGTTGTTTTGGGGTTTAGTTAAACTTTAATTAGTCAATCTTCATCAGCTGATTCTCCTCAGCTGGTCAAAATTGGAGGCAGGTACATAGAGGCAGAACCAGGTAAGGCAGGTGGAGGTGTGGTGCTGAAGGCCGAGAGGCTGTGGCCGGCACAGTCCCGTCCTGGAGAACCGTTCCCTGCAGTCCGATAGCGAGTTCCTCCAACGCCAGAATCCTGCAGCACGCATCAGAACCAGCAGGATGTGTTCTCTGCTCCACCTACGGTTCTACATTCTTCTAAATGTGGAATCATTGGTTAAACACTAATTAGGTTGAGGTTTTACCACAACATTCCCTCACTGCATGAATTTATTAACAATTATCTGAAGAACATAAATTATTTGTGTTTGGAACAAGTGGGGCTTTTTAAATTAAATATAGTTTGAGTAAAACATAAATGAAGGAGTTATATGATCCAAATGAGCAAAGTTTGGCATATCTCTGACCACCAGATGGCAGCAAAGGGCTTCAAAATGATTGCTAGTATGTGTAGAATTTGCATCAACAGTCATTTGGTGTATGAATACAATACTGCAGCTGTATGGTTGTTTAAGAAAAATGTCCAACATTAGTGTCAAAAAGTTTAATCTTCTTGGGTTTGATCCAGAGACACCCCCCCCCCCCCCCCAACAGGCCTGTCTGTCTTCTAGCCACTATCCAGAAAAAAACAGCTGCTGCATTTCAGATGAGGAACCGTTAACCGTTAAACCACTTTCTCATAAATGTTCAGGCACCTGATGAAGCTTCCCTACGTCGACGGAAACAGAGTTGGAGTTTATGGAAAGGTAAAAAAACGTTCTGCTCTCGTCAGAATTCCTTATCGTTTGGTTTTTGGTGCTGATATTAATTTGACGGATGCATTTTTGTGCGCTTTCAGGCGTATGGAGGGTTCCTGTCCTCGCTGCTGCTCCTGTCCCACGGCTCGGTCATTCAATGTGCCGTCGCCGTGGCTCCGGTTACAAACTGGAGACTCTGTGGTGAGTAAAGGAATCTCTTCCTGAAAACCTCAAGACCAAACAGGAAGAGGTTTAACTGGACCTTTTAAAACAAAGCTCACATGATGCAGGGTGAAATAATAACTGGGGGCTTTAATCTAATCTAATTTAACTCCTGCAGGGTCCGCCGGCTCGGAGAAGTTCTTTGGTTTTCCTGTGAAGGACGATCAGAGCTTCCAGGTTGGACCAAAACAGCAGAGGATTCTGGGATTGGTAGTTCTTTGGTTAACTCTCTCTCTCTGTCTGTGGCAGATTTCCAGCCTCCTCAGAGACCTGCCAGGTCTGAGTCCTGGGGACTTCCTGATCATCCATGGCACAGCGGACGGTGAGGAAGGATTCTTAGTTCAGTTTAGCTTCTTCCTGGATCCGGTTTCAAAGTTCTCCTGGATGGAAGCTGGACCTGAACCAGTTCCTTCTGGTTTCACTTTTCCAGTTTGATTACCATCTGGGCTGATGAGAGATGACGCGATGAGGTTCTAAATGAATAATTTGGTCGTTTTGGATGTGAATCCTGTTATGGTGCAGATTCTAAATGACTTGGGTTTCCTGGTTCTGTTGCTTTAAGCTCGTCCTTCCATCAAGTTTTACTCTCCCCAACAATCCTCTCTTCAGTCATTTAATTGTTCCATTCCATGTTTCCTTCAATCATTGACTCTTACAGAGATTTAATCCAGATTTAGAAATGTAAAACTGGTTCAATATACTTAAAACTTGTCCTGTAACTGCTTTAAAAACTACAACGTTTAACAAAGCTGTATGTTCTGCTACAGATGAAATACTGTTAGCCACGTATTCCTTTAATTGACAAAACCATTGTCCTCTTAGACTTTATTTATTCTGTTTAGTTTTTGGGTATAAGATAAGAAAAAAAGGTGGTAATATTTAGGGATGCTACGATACCACTTATTTCAAACTGATACCGATACTTGGATCTGATTACCACTGCTGATACCATCCTTGGGAGTAACGGCGTTTAAGTATAACGGTGTTACCAACTGTGTTCTCTTTTCTATTTAATTAATTACTTTTCCCATCATTGTTTCTGTTCCTGAGGATGTAAAGTATCGCGTTAAAACGTCAGGCTTTCTGACAGCCACACTTCAGCTGCAGGGAGAGAGATGAGATGTTGGTGATGACGGCGTTACAAATACGATGATTCAATGGCGTCTCACTGCGTGCTGGAAAGACCGCCGTGAACTCAGTTCATTCGTTTCATTGAAGCAGAGACTCCCTCCAACGTCTCTCCTCTACTTTCTCCTCTTCTCTGCTTCACAATCCACAGGTGTTCGTTCCAGAACTGCGATGATAGAGCAGATAAATCGTTGCAGAAGGCTCGCTCTATGGGTAACTGTAGCTAATGGAGGCTAACGCTGGTGGCTAATGGTGGCTAACTGTAGCTAATGGTGGCTAACGCTGGTGGCTAATGGTGGCTAACTGTAGCTAATGGTGGCTAACGCTGGTGGCTAATGGTGGGTAACTGTAGCTAATGGTGGCTAACGCTGGTGGCTAATGGTGGCTAACTATAGCTAATGGTGGCTGACGCTGGTGGCTAATGGTGGCTAACTGTAGCTAATGGTGGCTAACGCTGGTGGTTAATGGTGGCTAACTATAGCTAATGATGGCTGACGCTGGTGGCTAATGGTGGGTAACTGTAGCTAATGGTGGCTAACGCTGAAGGCTCGCTCTATGGGTAACTGTAGCTAATGGTGGCTAACGCTGGTGGCTAATGGTGGGTAACTGTAGCTAATGGTGGCTAACGCTGGTGGCTAATGGTGGCTAACTATAGCTAATGGTGGCTGACGCTGGTGGCTAATGGTGGCTAACTATAGCTAATGATGGCTGACGCTGGTGGCTAATGGTGGGTAACTGTAGCTAATGGTGGCTAACGCTGGTGGCTAATGGTGGCTAACTATAGCTAATGGTGGCTGACGCTGGTGGCTAATGGTGGCTAACTGTAGCTAATGATGGCTAACTATAGCTAAAGCGTTAACCCTCCGCCCCCAGCCTCACAGCGCCACTCTCTTTGCCCATTTTTGGAGTTTCTGAGAGTGACGAGGCGAGTGACGCGGACAAGATGGCGGCGGTGGGAAATGCCCAGTTGCCTTCATTTTTGCTCTTCAGAAACCTATGGGGGACGTCAACGAGGGTTTGTCTAATTATATACAGTCTATGGTAAAAACTCAGAGGTTCTCTGTCACAAAAATCGTAAAATTACAAGTTAAAAGACAAATTTTTAGATTAATTTCAGATATTTTCTAGGAAAAACACATAATTTTATGATGTAGGAAAGTAGAAAATTTGCTAGAAAAAACTAATAGATTTCAATGATTAATGGAATACATTTTTGATATCTAAACTAAGATATTTCTGACATTGTAAAGTCAGAAAATTCTAAAATAAAAAAATATGACTTTAATCATAGACATTTCCTAGTTTTTTCTCGCAAATTTTCTACTTTTCTACATCAAACAGTTACATGGTTTTTATTCTAGAAAATATCTGTGATTTTACTTCAATGGCTTCCAGGTCATGTGACCAGGTGACGCCAAACCAATCTTAAAATGTTTCTCTACAAACAGTTGGATAATTTTCTGTTTACTGTGCAATATTACAGATAAATATATTGGCCAAACTTGATGTGCAGATTTTCATTTGTTTCTTTTTACCCATATTTGTCTGTCTGAGTTTTGCACTTTAATAAAAATGTGTCTGATTATGTGTGACCAATATTTACTTTTTGTGTATTTTATTTTTCTGCATGCAGCTTCGATCTTATTGATTTGAGGTCAAAAACAAAATGTTCTAAAATACTGTAAATTATGTTTTTTATTCTTCATTCAGTTCTAAAAATATTTAACGTTACAGATATTATAAAATATAACTGCCTTATAGAACGTAGAAATAATGTCACAGCTACTTTGCTGAGTAACTAATTACTTTTACAGTGTAGTAACTGAGTTACTAACTTAAATATTGTTTGATAAAGTTATTTGTAACTATAACTAATTACTGTTTCAATGTAAGACTCGCTGATACTTCTACCAGATGAAAATGAGCAATGATTTGGGTTTACAGGTTTTATTTTCTTCTCTGCTTGTTGCAGGAAAATGATGATGAATTAGATAAAAAAAAAAGTAAAATAATAAAAATGACCACAAAACTAAACTTTCACGTGAAAAAGAAACATTTTCTGGGAATTTATTGCAGAGTTTCAATATTATAAGTATCGGTTAACTTTAATAAGTATGAGTATCGGCCCTGATACCCAATAATAGTATCGGTGCATCCCTACCAATAAATACATGATTACTAAAAGGCAAAAAAGAAACAAAAACGGATATATAAATACCTCCATGTTCCAGCAAAAACACATACTGCTACTATTACTACTAAAAAATAATAAGAATAACTATTATTATTATTAACAGGAGCAAAATATTGTTATTATTATGTTTACTGCAGTCTGGAACTTGTATGTATTTATATTTTTCCGTTTTATTTATTCTGATGATTTTGGTTTTGAGCAATAGTGGAAAATATGAAATTGAGTTTATTAAGATCATTTATTTGTTTTGTATTATGAATTATGATGATAAGCTGCAGCGTTATTCTGTCTTTCAGCCACCGTCCACTTCCAGCATTCAGCAGAGCTGGTCAAGCTGCTGTCAGCATTAAATATGAACTACACCCTTCAGGTAAACCTTTCATTTCTCCGGCGGGGGCCGATGTTTCTGATCATTCAGCTGTTTCTGTCCTGCTGCACAGATCTTCCCAGACGAAGGCCACCGTATCGTCAGCATAACGAGTCAGCGCTACATGCTGAACTCGGTGCTTCGCTTCTTCAGACGCTGCTTTGAGGAGGAGACGCCTGTTGTCATGGAAACGTCCAAAGAAGATGACTGATGCTAACGCATCCAAGGTTTGGAGGATCGGGGCTCCAAGCAGAACCGAGTCCGACCCAATCCCCAGAATCACATCACCTTATTAATCATCATCATTATTAGGAGAACGTTTTAAAACCTGCTGGGATCTAAGGAGCCCTGCTGGACCCTTTAATGCTGACGCACAGATCAGGACGGCTTTCTACTCCACCTCAGCTGCTGGCAAACATTTTATTTCCCCCAACAATAAAACTCATAAAGGAGAAATAAACTGCTGCAGAAACTAAAGAAACTGAACGAATAGCAGAGCTGCTGCCTGGTTTATGAAGCAATAATGGTTGGGTTGTTGTCCTCTCTGCACAGCGTCCCCTACAGGCCCCCTACAGCACAGCAGCCACCTCCACCCACGCACCAGGCCTAGCAGAGGGAGAATGGGAGCCGATTCTGGGTCCATCCTGCTCCTCTTTAATCCATGTTAAAAACGGAAGCATCAGTAGAATCTGTTGGTTCAACGTTTGGTTTGATTCCTTCAGATCACTGCTGTAACCCGTGTTTTAACCAATGAAATCCCTTAATGTGGATGATGTGAAAGCTGTAATATAAAGCGTTTATTCTGTACAGTTTGTCAGACTCACAGGCAGCGAGAGAAAATCTGTTTCCCAACTTTTGCAGTAATAAAGTCATGATCAGAAGCTGATATTAAATAACAAGAACCTGTTCCTGTCAGACACAACGATGATGAACACTGGTTCTCCATCAGACCACAGAAACACCTAGTAACTACCGGACATTAAGGTTCCTGTCTGAACTTTGACCCCTGGCTGTACTCCCTCCATACATCAAGTTCGTTTAGTTGAAAAACTGGAATAAACTGTAAAACTGGATATTTTCAGCTGCTCCTCGTTTTCTGTTTGTTTCTGCTGAAGCAGGAGCATCCGACCTGGATGGATGGAAGTTGGATGCAGGTTGGATGCATCTATGATAACATATAATTTCGTGGTCATTTAAAGTAACTTTATTAGAAAAATCAGTAGATTCCAGAATGTAAAGCGCATCATTTAAAGCTCCACGGAGTTTTGTTTCTGTACATTGTCCCATTTTAAAACCAGACTATATATATTGGTCTATACTGGTCTAACTGGTCCACAGTGGATCCAACTAGGAAAAGCGCTGATACTGATACTGGTATTGAGCCAATACCGTTCTAATGTACTCGTTAAAGTTACAAATACCATTAATCAATACTTGCAATACGGACATTCTGTAATAATTTCACAGAAAATCTTTGTCTTTCATTAGAAATTTTGGTTTTGTGATCATGTTTATTAATATTTTCTGTCTTATTCCCCATAATTTTTGTAACAAGCAGAGAAAAAAAATAAAACCTGTTTTCCGATTCATTGCATATTTTGTAGAAGTATTCGCATTGGTATCGATCCAAGTATCGGTATCTTATCGGTTTGAAAAAAGTGGTATTGTTGCATCCCTAGTTGTAACTGGTCTGTACTGGTCTGTACTGGTCCATAAATATGGAAGTCAGAATATCTTCATGTCCGCCATCTTCTCCACTCCCACAGAACGCACCATAACAAGAGGTTCTGTTTGGACACAAAAAATCAGCATCACAGAAAGTTTTCATCAACACTGAGGTTGGTGACTGAAGCTCAGATTAACTGGAAATCTTTAATTTAGTCCTAATATTCAGTACTGAACAATGTTAGCAACAAAAAACACAAAATTTGTCCATGGATTTTTTTTTTTTTTCAGATCATCCTTCGTTAGATTAACGTTATTTTAATGAGGAACCAGAGAAAACTTCTATGATAATCTCTCAGTGACTATGATTTATGATATGTAGGAACAGCAGCTGCTGGTTGTGTGTGTGTGTGGCGGGGTTACACATCCAGGCTCATTTATAGTTCATCCAGGCTTAGTCGATTCCACCAAGAAGCTCAGGCGGATTCCATCCAGGCTCATGTGTATCAGCGCTACATTAAAAGCAGCTGCTGTTAATCGATGCTGGATCAGTGAGAAGCAAAGAGGCGCGTTCTTCTCCCAGTCTGAGAAAGACTTATTAATGCAGCATATGAGAATCATAATTACATCATAACCAATGAGGGGAACAGCAGCTGCTTTGGGTTGTAATGTTGCTACACGGACGGTTTAGAGTGTGACACAGTGAGCGCTGAGAACAGCTTCTAATAAATCCTATTAGCTGGTTGGGGAGGAAAAGTTAATCTAAAAAAATCAGAATATGGCAAGAAATATCTGACAGATTAAATGTGTTAAAACGTGATTTAAGAAAGGTTGTAAAATATTTATCAACTAAATAAGGAAAGATTAAAGTCTTTAAAATGTTAAGTTACATTAATACAGTATTTAACTTGTATTTTTATCACCTGTTACAATGTACTATAATATAGACAGGACCGTATGATGAGTTTATGAAACCATCTTAGACAAAATGTAATTTATTTGTAATTATTATTAACAAAAAGCTTCTGATAGCAAGGGGATATTAAATACAGTAACATTCTTCAAATGGTAAAAGTAAAACTGAATTAGAACATTTTAGGAGATAAAATCATCAAATCATCATAATTGCGTAATTTAACCAGCGATTTATTAACTTTATGTTGGACGGTGGATGTGGTGATGGAGAGAACAGCAGCAGAATACCAGCCGCAATGTGACATCATTTGCATCGTCCAATCAGATTCATCAAGCTTAAATAAACCTCACAGATCCAACAGTATCTAAACTCGCCTCGTGGAATCCCCCCCCCCCCCCCCCCCCACTCCTCTCATTGGTCCGTTCTGCTCTCTGGCTTGTTAACCAGGTGATGGGCGGAGCCTAACTAAAGCAGCAGCAGTAGGAGTAGGAGCCTCCAAGTCGTCTGATTGGTTCAATCCCAGCACTGACCCTTCGGACAGGAAGTGTCAGTTTGTGGGAGAGGTGGCAGGAAATGACATCATCACGAGTCGGTTTCACCTCACGCTGCTGAACGATTAAATCAGGAGTAGAATTTTACGTCGGATCATGATCGGCGACAGATGAGTGATTCTCTGAAATCGGTGCACTTTGTGTCCCACAGGTTAATAACCAAGATTTTCATTTTAAGTAAATCGCAAAATACATTTTAAAACAATGGAAGAATCTACGTTCATTTATTTTATGACAGACAAACGTAACTTTTTAGTTTATGATTTAAAGGTTTTATGGGTTTTTAATGAGTAGCCAAATAAGCATGTCCCCACTTACTATAGTTATTATTTCACTGATTTAAATATAAATAGTCAGAAACCAGAATTGTTTTCTGGTAGTATAATTATTTGCCTTCTTTAGCCTAAATTAAAAAAAATATGAAAAATAATAGTATAAAACAGCTCGTTTTAATCACGTCCATCAGTCATAAAAATGTCATTTTTGAAAATAAATTTTCAGTTAAACTTTCTCAGTTCCCAGGAAGTGACATCACTCCAGTCTTTTCTTGCTCATTCAGTAATGAGAGCTACGTATTAGCATACTTTCTGACCTCTTTATTGCTGTTATCATCAAATTGTCAGAGTCAAGCTCAACCTTTGAACCCTTTTACATGCAAGAAATATATTTCTCCTTTTTTTATATAAAAGAATATGATTTTCTTGAGAACATATATTAATTCCTTGTTTTTCTCCTGCTATATGCTGCACCAAACACCAGCTAAAGTGGATTTATTGGCTACTTTTAGCTAAAATCGTAAGCCTTGTCACAGAAAAATGCTTTAAAATGAACAAAATATCAAAAAATATTATTTTAAAAGTTTAAATAGTTTGTTGTGCAAATATATCTTCATCAGATGCAATGTTCACAGACAACACAGAGACAATCTCATGTCGGCAGTAACCAGAGACCCCAAAGTGAACCCGATTCAGAGAATGACCCAGATAACCAGAATCATAAAAAACATGAGAGGATTTCAGTAGCAATGTTGTTTATGACATTTCATCCATTCCCTTCATAACTGCTGGATTTTTTTTCTTTCAGCGCCTTCCTTTACTGAGATTCATGTCCATCATTTTATCTTTATTTGACCAAAAAAAATCTTCATTCCAAGATGGCGGCCGGAGTGCAGAGCTGCGTTTATTTCCAGGTTTTTGTTCTGCTCTGCTCTAACATCTCAGGTAGCTGGTGTTTGGACTTTGACTAGGCCGTTCCAACACCTTCCCAGGATGGGAACGTCTTCGCTGCCTGCTGCTGAAACCGGTTCTGATCCGAGAGTTCCTGGAAGGCTGAGATGATGGATTTGGTTCAGAGCAGCACACAGCAGCATAACCCAAATTTTCTTTATTTTTTTATTGATTTATAATCATCACTAGAGGACAATCACAATGATCCCAGACCCGACCCGACCCGACCCGTTCCCTCCCTCCCCCCTTAGATCAGAACCAGAACAAGCATTAAAAAAAACCTCCTGGGAGGAAAATCAACCAGCAGCTGAAGGGAAAACAACAACAGGAGGAATTTACAAGGAATCCAGGAGAAATCAACCAATCCTCATAGAATCAACCTTCTATGAGATGTGAAGTCTTAAAAATATATTTCTGTACACACTTTGCTCTGTTGTACTGTACAAAATGTGGCGACATTTTCCCAGTAGAAGGCATGCAAACACCACAAGTGCCACTGGAACAGTTCCTGCTAGGAATTCTGTGTTTTAGTTTGAAGTACTTCCTCGACCCGGCACAAAGAACCAGAACCTGGTTCCCTCACTGTGGATGATGGAGGAGAACCCAAACAGTCCACCATCCGTTGGACGGCTGTCCGTTTCTGTCTGCTGCCTCTGGAGGGCCTTAGAAGGTCAGAGGTCAAAGGGACCGCTTCTGGTTCTCTTCTGGGTTGAATGGAGTGAAACGTCGCAGCTTTGTGGAGCATCAGGCCGACCCGGTACCGTCTACGGCACGGCATTAGGGACAAAACTAACAACTACACTTACAGAAACTCTATGTCGGCCATTTTTCCTGATAACGTTTTCGTCCAACAGGGAACCAACCCAGGCATGCTAATGGTTAGCCTCGCCCATGCTAACGCAGGGTCATTGCTCACAGCCAATCAGCAGCAATTTATTGATCAACGAAGGTCAATGAAGGTCGTCACCTCCTACTGATTCCAAGAATTAAACTAATTTATTTAGAAAACCTCATGGAAAAATGTTAAAAATGAATCTGAACAATAAAAGTTATTAAGTTTCCTCTGATGTCATCTGATCTGATCTAATAATAATAATAATAATAATAATAATAATAATAATAATAATTTTGTGACTGGACCGGACTGCATCCTTTGTTGTAGAACCAGGCCCGACCAGATCGGACTTCACTGGAGCGGACTCCCGGGACGTTCTGTATTTCCTGCTCAGGTCCACCACTTTCTCAACGTTCTCAGGGTCTGGATAATCTGGTCCTGAGCTGCTTGTGGTTCTACAACCAGAAGAAGCTCAACTCTGGTTCTGAAGCAAAACCTCCAGCTGGATCAGCAGGAGAATCAATTGGACCTTCAGAACTTCTCCCAGCTTGGACCGAGACACTCCAGACAACCCAGTGAAACCAGTTGAACTATCCCAGTAAGGTTCCCAGCAGACGACTGATGCTAAAAGGATTATTACAAGATTAGAAAATCTACACTCAATGGGTGATGGTATCAGGTGTAGTTCAATGTTGTTAGGTGGAGTTTTATGTTGTCTAGGTGGAGTTCTATGTTGTCTAGGTGAAGTTCTATGTTGTCTAGGTGAAGTTCTATGTTGTCTAGGTGGAGTTCTATGTTGTTAGGTGGCGTTTTATGTTGTTTAGGTGGAGTTTTATGTTGTCTAGGTGGAGTTTTATGTTGTCTAGGTGGAGTTTTATGTTGTCTAGGTGGAGTTCTATGTTGTTTAGGTGGAGTTTTATGTTGTTTAGGTGGAGTTTTATGTTGTCTAGGTGGAGTTTTATGTTGTCTAGGTGGAGTTCTATGTTGTTTAGGTGGAGTTTTATGTTGTCTAGGTGGAGTTTTATGTTGTCTAGGTGGAGTTCTATGTTGTTTAGGTGGAGTTCTGTGTTGTCTAGGTGGAGTTTTATGGTGTCTAGGTGGAGTTCTATGTTGTTTAGGTGGAGTTCTGTGTTGTCAGATTGAGTTATATGTTGTTTAGGTGGAGCTCTGTTATCTAGGTGGAGTTCTATGTTGTCTAGGTGGAGTTCTATGTTGTTAGGTGGAGTTCTATGTTGTTAGGTGGAGTTCCATGTTGTTAGGTGGCGTTTTATGTTGTTTAGGTGGAGTTTTATGTTGTCTAGGTGGAGTTTTATGTTGTCTAGGTGGAGTTCTATGTTGTTTAGGTGGAGTTCTGTGTTGTCAGATGGAGTTATATGTTGTTTATGTGGAGCTCTGTGTTTTCTAGGTGGAGTTTTATGTTGTCTAGGTGGAGTTCAATGTTGTTAGGTGGAGTTTTATGTTGTCTAGGTGAAGTTCTATGTTGTCTAGGTGAAGTTCTATGTTGTCTAGGTGGAGTTCTATGTTGTTAGGTTGCGTTTTATGTTGTTTAGGTGGAGTTTTATGTTGTCTAGGTGGAGTTCTATGTTGTTTAGGTGGAGTTCTGTGTTGTCAGATGGAGTTATATGTTGTTTAGGTGGACCTCTGTTATCTAGGTGGAGTTCTATGTTGTTAGGTGGAGTTCTATGTTGTTAGGTGGAGTTCCATGTTGTCAGATGGAGTTATATGTTGTTTAGGTGGAGCTCTGTGTTTTCTAGGTGGAGTTTTATGTTGCCTAGATGGAGTTCAATGTTGTTAGGTGGAGTTCTATTTTGTCTAGGTGGAGTTATATGTTAGGTGGAGTTCTATATAGTCAGATGGAGTTCTATGTTGTTTAGGTGGAGCTCTATGTTGTCTAGGTGGAGTTATTTGTTGTCAGGTGGAGTTCTATGTTGTCTAGTTGGAGTTCTATGTTTTCTAGGTGGAGTTTTATGTTGTTAGGTGGAGTTTTATGTTGTCTAGGTGGAGTTCTATGTTTTCTAGATGGAATTGTATATTGTCAGATGGAGTTCTATGTTGTTAGGTGGAGTTCTATGTTGTGTAGGTGGAGTTCTATGTTGTCAGGTGGAGTTCTATGTTTTCTAGGTGGAGTTTATGTTGTCTAGGTGGAGTTATATGTTTTTTAGATCGAGTTCTGTGTTGTCTAGGTGGAGTTCTATGTTGTCTAGGTGGAGTTATATGTTTTATAGGGGGAGTTATATGTTGTTAGGTGGAGCTCTGTGTTTTCTAGGTGGAGTTCTATGTTGTCTAGGTGGAGTTCTATGTTGTCAGGTGGAGTTATATGTTAGGTGGAGTTTTATGTGGTTAGGTGGAGTTTTGTTTTTGAGATGGAGTTCTATGTTGTCAGATGGAGTTATATGTTTAGGTGGAGCTCTGTGTTTTCTAGGTGGAGTTCTATATAGTCAGATGGAGTTCTATGTTGTCTAGGTGGAGTTCTATATAGTCAGATGGAGTTTTATGTTGTTAGGTGGAGTTCTATGTTGTCAGATGGAGTTCTATGTTGTCTAGGTGGGGTTCTATATAGTCAGATGGAGTTCTTTGTTGTTAGGTGGAGTTCTATGTTGTCCGGGTGGAGTTGTATGTTTTCTAGATGGAATTTTACGTTGTCTAGGTGGAGTTCTATGTTGTCAGGTGGAGTTACATGTTTTCTAGGTGGAGTTCTATGTCGTTAGGTGGAGTTTTGTTTTCTAGATGGAGTTCTATGTTGTCAGATGGAGTTCAATGTTTTGAAAGGTGGAGTTGTATCTTGTCTAGGCGGAGTTTTATGTTGTTAGGTGGAGTTTTATGTTGTCTAGGTGGAGTTCTATGTTTTCTAGGTGGAGCTCTATGTTTTCTAGATGGAGTTGTATGTTGTTAGGTGGAGTTTTGTTTTCTAGGTGGAGTTCTATGTTGTTAGGTGGAGTTGTATGTTGTCAGGTGGAGTTATATGTTTTAGAGGTGGAGTTATATGTCGTTAGGTGGAGTTTTGTTTTCTAGTTGGAGTTCTATGTTTTCTAGGTGGAGTTCTATGTTGTTAGGTGGAGTTATTTGTCGTAAGGTGGAGTTTTGTTTTCTAGGTGGAGTTCTATATTATCTAGGTGGAGTTCTATGTTGTCTAGGTGGAGTTATAATTTGTGTAGGTGGAGTTTTGTGTTGTCTAGTTGGAGTTCTATGATTACTAGGTGGAGTTCTATGTTGTTAACCGGGGTTTTATGTTGTCCAGGTGGAGCATCAAGGTGAAGGTGGTGCAACGATGGGTGGCGTGTCTCTGAGCGCGGCGGCGGTTGGAGAACCTCCATCAGCTGTAGGAGGTTCCCTGTGAGCGTCCCAGGAGCAGAAGGAGGTGGACAGTAGAGGACGTCTGCTGTGTCTCTGAGGCGTCCTTCATGTCCACATATTCATACAGTCACACTCATTCAGACAGGAGGAGTTCCAACATGGCGTCCAGATCTGGTCCAGCCTTCCTCCTACTCCTCCTCCTCGTTCTCCTCCTCCTCATCAGGCAGCGGCAGCAGCTCCTCCTTCAGACACTCCCTGTAGAAGCTGCTCAGTGTGGCGTAGAGGTGCTGCAGGCTGGGCGGCGACAGGAAGTGACCTTCATCAGGGTAAATCTGGGGAACAGGAAGTAGTTTATAAACACATGATGGCATATTTAGTGTCTGTAGTTTACAACATGGTGGTAAACAGAATTCACCTACAAACAACTCGTTACAATCGGCTGTACTGGAAGTTCAGCAATACCAAGCTTAGTTCAGGTATTCTGATGCAGCCAGAGGGAATGTGAAGCGCAGCAGCTAAAAACAGCAACAAGGCTGTAGTTTTGGTCCCTAATGGAACCAAGCCTACCGGACTATCAGGTGTGATTTGCGAATGTTCACCAACACCTCAGAAACTGTTGCATGATGGGATATGTGCAGTCACCTGTCGGGGCACGCCGTACCTGCATGGAGTAGTTGGCTCCAACTTTCACCAGGTTTTTGACCAGCTCTGCAGTATGCTGGAAATGGATGTTGGCTGGAAGGAAGAAAAGCAGTCAGGGAGAGAAGAAGCTGCAGGAATTTGATATGCATGATTGATCGGGAAGTGTCTGGCCAGCATTTCCCACCATATCCCACCATATGTCACCATATCCCACCATATCTAACCATATCCCACCATATCTTACCATATTTCACCATATCCCACCATATCTCACCATATCCCACCATTTCCCACCATATCCCACCATATCTCACCATATCTCACCATATCTCACCATATCCCACCATATCCCACCATATCTCACCATATCCCACCATATCCCACCATATCTCACCATATCCCACCATATCCCACCATATCTCACCATATCTCACCATATCCCACCATATCTCACCATATCCCACCATATCTCACCATATCCCACCATATCCCACCATATCTCACCATATCCCACCATATCTCACCATATCCCACCATATCCCACCATATCTCAACATATCCCACCATATCTCACCATATCCCACCATATCTCAACATATCTCACCATTTCCCACCATATCTCACCATATCCCACCATATCTCACCATATCTCACCATATCCCACCATATCCCACCATATCTCACCATATTCCACCATATCCCACCATATCTCACCATATCCCACCATATCCCACCATATCCCACCATATCTCACCATATCCCACCATTTCCCACCATATCTCACCATATCCCACCATATCTCACCCTATCTAAACATATCCCACCATATCCCACCATATCTCACCATATCCCACCATATCCCACCATATCTCA